>JAOUZG010025245.1:2272885-2284860 GCA_026289955.1 Argiope argentata | reverse complement strand
TGTGTGTGTGTGTGTGTGTGTGTGTGTGTGTGTGTGTGTGTGTGTGTCTTGTACAAATTTTCAATCGTTAATAAAATACTGTTTATTCATCCAATCAAGTTCAAATAATTTTTTTTTAATTTGTAGTCGATGACACTTGATGTTAATACAGATTTTTCATTTATTAATTCATTAATTTTTCATTAATTAATTAAAAACTAACATTCTCGCCAAAAATCTTCATTTCCCTGTCAGCAAATAAGTGAAGAATTCAGTTTTTTTTTCCACCACCAATTAGGTTAGACTTAACATGTTTTCAGCCGATTATTTTAAAGGATTCTGTTTATTTTCATAATGTTTGATGCATTTAAAATCAAGTATTGTTAATTAATCGATTTTTCCTATTCATTTTGAAGTACTTTCGAATTAAAATGATACAAAATATAGAAAATTAGTAATTTCTAATCCTAATTGCGTACCCCAAGTGGTGTAGAAAAATCGCGCATTTTGCTTTGCCCCAATTGGCTTTAAATCTTCAATTGGTGTAGAAAATTCATTGCTAATGTCATTTTTGATCAATTATTTATAGTAATTGCAATCGTTAGACAGGGATATTCTATATCCATGTATAGATTTTTCTATACCATGTATAGAAAGGAGAAAAAAATTGCCAGGAAATTCGCTTTATATTTTTCCGCTTAATATTATGACTCTGTCATATTTCAATACATATTTATATTAATTGCAATTATTTGATAAAAAGTAGCTAAAATAAAAGTTTTCTTTGTTAACCTAAGTAGGAATTGATTTTAAAAAATTGCTTTTTATATTACTTGTTACTTTCTAGTATACAAAGTACAGAGGAAACCTTGCATTCATCAAGCAAAATTTTGACAAATCTCTATGTTTCGCTCTTTTCCGAATCTGAAAAATACATTTTGGAATCGTGTCTGCCTATCTGCGAACACAATAAATCAAAAACGCTTTGAACAAGCGAACGCTTTTACCAGATAAAATTAGGTATATAGATTATCAGTCAAATTTGTAAATTTTTATTAAGGTCTGAACGAAATTTACTAACAGGAAATTTAGCTGTTAAATTGGGTGTGAACTCTTTAATTACGTATCTTAAAGAATTAGACAGATAAAATTGGATGCGCAGTTTTATCAATTAAAAAATAGGTTCCCAATAATTTTTGAACCAAATTTGTTGTTGTTTCTTATGGCACCTGCCATGGACAAGCTCGCTGAAGCAAATAGCGATTTGAGCCTAGTCAGCGTCTCTAGTTTTTAAAGTAGCGCCAACTAGGGCCAAGAGTGCGGCTTTTGCTACTCACTCATCAGATTCGCTTGCACAGCCCCTTTTTACGGGGAGAGACTTTCACGCACCTCACAGATTGTACACAGAAGAACAACCATGCCTAAGAGGGACTCAAATCCGGGTCACCCAGATCACAGGGAAAACGCTCTACCTCTGTGTCAGGACAAATCTGTTTTAAATTTGGGCATTTTCAGGTTTGTACTTTTTCATGTAGGGAAGCTCAATAACTCATAAATCAATGCCTTAAATCAATGTCAACAGATTAAAGTCATTCCGATTATGAGTCATCAATGATAATTGATTTAAGTCATGTTGTAGTTCACAATAAATTACATATATCATATACCTCGAACAATACAAAGAAATTCAAACAAAAGTTTCTTGCAGAACTACACTTCTAATCACAAGAAATTATGATTATAATTGTTTTTTTATTGGTTCTCGAAGTATAAACTCCTTGTGTGCCAACAAGTATACCACAATGCTTACAGATGCAAGTCATTTCACAATTAACAGTAGGGTGAATTTCGGAAAAAAAAAACATAGGCACGAATGCAAAGAAAAAAAGAGAGGGAAAGCAAATACACAAGTTAAATACACAAAACTGCTCACAAACTAGCAGAAACACACAGTATATGTTATAATACAAATGAAGAAGTATGATAAAATAAAATAGAACATTCAAAATGCAAATACAAAAGAATATATGCAAATATTTCTAGACAAACGCACTGAAATGAAGTTTAAATAACACGGGGGAAAATACAATTAATATATGAACAAAATTAAATGTAAGATTATTTATTCTGCGCAAATGCAGATAAATAAGGAGACCAAGCTATATTGTTCTTTAGAAGACAATTCCTGAGTTTACATCTTTCGTGAATAAATGTAGGGCACTCAAATATCAAATGCTTGGCATCCTGGACTGCACCACTGTTGCACAAACACCTTATAATTCTGTGATTAATTGAGTCGTTTTAAATATCAATTGTATTTCCGTAGGAAATTTTTGTTTGATTTGATGAACAAAAACGGTTTCAAAATACATATTCACACATAGATTCGGTGGACCTGGACAACTCTGTTGGTAAGTCATTGGATTGGCATCCCTTGAGCCGCGAGTTCAAAAAGCCAACCGAAGATTCCCCGTGTGGTGGCTAGCGCATGTTAAAACTGTCGTGGTCGCAAAGTCGTCCTCATCGAGAGTAATACTACTAAGGGTACTGGGTCAGAGGTGATCGCTCTCTGCTCCATATTTAAATTATGATCTGTGGGTGAATGAAGGAAATGAATGAATGAACGTCCACCCCGAAAAATGTGTTTTTCATGTGAGTGATCTAGAAGTTAGACTTGCCCTCGGGTACTCAGAGGACCATGCCCTCCGGAGCTAATGCACACCTTCTTCCGTTGTAAACCGTAGCACGAGAGCAACCACATAGATTCAGTAAGAATGCTAGATTCAGGCTAAATTCAGACCTATATATCGTAAGTATATAACTTCCATGATAGGCATTTGTGACTTCCATAATTTTATGCTGAGCAAGGAAGGCAAGACCTTAATTGGAAACATATGCTTCGTGGATACCAATCAAACTAGTTAGATAATTGTATTTACATACAAACAGATAGGCAAATGTATAGGCTTCTTTAAGAGTATTTCATCCGCATTTAAATAGAATTCTAAAATTTGCTTTAATATTTCAGAACGAGTTTTGTCGCATTAGACAAATTTTGTTGTAAAAATGCATTTTTAGACTTCAAAAAGGCCGAAAATGTAAATTAGTCAAAAGTCAAAGGTGTTTTTTTATCATGTCTGAACATGATGTTATTTTGGGAATGTGAGTCATCAAAAATCCGTAGGCGAAAAATTAAAATTTTATTATCTGCACGAGCATCTCAAAAAAATTAGCTTTTAATAACACGTTTCTATTGCATCTACAAAAACTCTGATATAAAAATAATAAGTTAAATACTACAGCAAATAAAATCTCTAAAAATGTCATTTCCAGCACCTGATTATGTAAATGAAATAAATAGGAAACGGGATATTTTTATAAAACAATCAATGCGAGACATTTTTGGATCGTTTGTAGTACTAATGGGACTCATTCAATAAAACGATTAAAATGAGTAAAAATATAATTTAACTTGAACGAGCACGTGGTGCTTGACCGCTCAAGAAATGATGCTCTGACATGATACATTAAAATAGGAATAGCAGATTTCTTTTATTTTTTGTATACATATTGTAGAAAAAACATTTCTACGATACGAATATAAAAAACATAGTAATCGTGAAAAACTTTGAACTCCAGATTTTGACCAACCTTCACGTTTTCGAGCGCTTCGAGTTCGAAAATCACATTGTTTGAAAAATGTCTGTCTGTCTCTGATACTGATAACTCCCAAACACTTCCAGTTAGAGTGTTGAAATTTGATATTCGGTCTTTACGCCAATTTTTCAAATTTCTATCAAATTTTGTATAAAATCTGTAGAAAGAAGTCCGACAGTTTGAGCATAAGTTAAAATAAAAATTACAAAAGGAAGATAACTAGATACATAAAATTCGTCACTCTGATTAAGCATTTCTATTGTAGACACCTGTCGAATTTTGATCCATATCCATCTATGGGTTGATTGTCTGTCTGTCCATACTATCAAAAATAAGTAAGCGCGATAATATATATATATATATGATTTGAAGAGGTGTGTGGCAGCTCAGTTGTTGTTCTCGTCATCTGAGTTTAAAATTACACTGTCCGTCCAAAATAACTCTATTGTTGCTTTAAAACGGGACGTTAAAATAATACAACTGAACTTAGTTTAAAAGTTAACCTTTATAGTTTTTAAAACCACTTACTACTAATGAATGAAAACCATTAATTTAATATAGGTTTTAAGTCTTTAATTAACAATAAATTCACTAGCATAAATTACTATAAGTAATTCATTATAATTTTTTTTCAGAAAAATCCTTTTGAAATATCCATCTTTCAATGCGTATTATTTCATTTGTGGTCATGATTTGTATTCATGACTTCAGATTTGAATTATTTTAGAAAATGCGTCACATATAGGGAGAAACTAGCTGTTGAATATAAAACGTTTATTTATTTTACTAGCATTATGGTGGGTGGAAAACAGAGGGAATCGAACAAAACCTTCTCAAATATTCAATGAAGCGGAGAAGAATAAAGAAAATGGGTTTGATTTAGCTTAAAAACAAAACTGACATCGAGAATAAAAAACAAAGACAATTCTTTTTTTTTTTTCTTTCTTTCTTTTTTCCTCCATTCTTGAGGCAGAAGAGGGTGTAGCCTTGCTCGAAAGCACTCTGAAACTTCACTTCCTCTCAAAAAATGTTCCCGTGTGAATTCTTTCAAATTCCGTTGTAGGTCCGCAAGTTTCGGATGTTTCTATGAAAACAACAGTGGCGCACAACACATTTCTAGAGGGATACTTTCGTCACACTTAGAAATATTTTGAAGTATTCTTAAGTCTTTAAGGAAGTACTGTATTTTTTCACGGAGAATGGCTACGTTTAATTGAGTTTTAAAAGTTCACCATGCAAATTCAAGGTTCATTAAAGCTATGAAGAAGATTCAATAGAAATAATACTGTTGGGTGATGATAAGCATTGATGATTTGATGTGTAATTTAATTAATTTACTAAATAAAAGCACTTCGAGTATTTCCCCCTCCTGACTGTATAACCAGGAAGCTGAAAACGGTGAAATAAATTAGTTGAACTCATTTAAAAGTGATTTCGCGCCCTTTTATACACTTTCTAAAGTAACTTTTTATTGATTCAATAATTCTTTTATATGGACTAGGTATCCACTCTCAAAGGTGCCCGATAATAGATTTCTAAATAGAACTGCTACTTTCTAATTAGAAAAAATTGGTAAAAAGGAACAAAAGAATTATTTTATCTAGTTTGTGGGAACGCGGTGGTCTGATGGTCAGATCACGGCTCGTCAGCCGCAGGATTTCAGGTTCCAGATTCGATTCCATCAAAAACCCGTCTTGTAAAGAGGTTCTTTTGCCCGTTCAATCGTTCAAGACCACACGCCATCCCGTTAATGTGGTGGCACCCGAGGAGAGTGCCAGCTCAGGTGTCGTTCTCATCATCTAACCGCGGTTCAAGTTTGCGATGTCCGTCGCAAAATAGTCCAAATGTCGCTTTACACAGGAACATTAATACACTCACTTCCAAAAAGTAAGCACGAAGATTTAGAATGCAAAAAAAATCAACAAATACTGCTTTGATTGATACAAAATTCGACAGAAAAGTAGCATATATATTTATGCATAAAACAAAATCAACAATTATAAACAGAATTTAAAACAATATTAAAGTTTTATAAGTTTTCAGATAATGTCATACTGGAGATTTAAACAGAATTATGTATAAAGTGAAAATAAAGATCATAAAATGAAAAAAAGGACATTAATAGGGTTTGTGACCCCCTTCCTCATCTGTACACAAAGTTTACACCTTGTGACCATGCTTTCAATTAGGTGGGCAACCACCGCAGAATTAAGCAATCGCCATTCTTCTTGTAGAGCAGTTTCCAGTTCAATAAAAGGACCTAGAGACGGGAAACGCGAAGATACAGCTCGGCCGAGAGCATCCCAACGGGATTAAGGTCGGAAGAATATGCTGGTATACGCGCAGGCCCTTCACTCTCCAGGTAGTCACCGACGATGTGAGCTCTATGGGGACGTGCGTCATCGTCCATTAAAACAAGAGTAGGGCCAACTACTCCAGCGTACAATCTCACAATGGGTTCTAGGACTTCATCTCAATACCGGGCACCCGTCACAGAACCATGTTTAAAGATATGCCGGTCTGTGCGGTGTCCTAATGAAATGTCCTAATGAAAATTTTGCAAGACTTTTAAAAACTAGTTTTCATTTTTACAGTGAAATTCTAACCTTTTTCATAATGTCCTCAAATTTTAAAGCTTTTGTCATCAATGCTGAAAGCGCAAAAAAAATTTTTTTTTTTTTTTTTTTTTTTTTTGATCCTGATTGATCAAATAAACGGATAGCGTTTAAACACAAATGTTTTATTTACAGCTTATATACAATTAAAAAAAACTCATCATCATCTAGTTAATATGCTGGGAAATATTTACATCTGGATTAACAGTTCCACGACTAATGCAAGGAAACTAACAGGCTGTTAGCGTATCCGGCTACTGCGGGTAGATCAAGAGATCTACGGATAACTCCCGGTAGATCTTCAATCAATAAACTCGAGATCACTTGGTATCTCTTCAACTGTCCAGCTTCAGCTCAGCTCACAGTTCATCAGTTCAGCTCGACTCCTCGTCCAGTCTCTAGCCGGATCAGCTGGTCTCGTCGTCGTATCAGCTCTCGTCGTCTCTTCCTTTCAAAACCTTCCAATTGAACGTCGATCAAATTCCGCCCCTCAGGTTCACATTGGCACGCTGGAGATACCGAGCATCCAATAATTCTTCAGAATTATTCCCAGTGGTCAGTAGTTAACCGTGGGAATATTTTCGAATCACCCACCCCTTAACAGAATCTTGACAATAGTGGAATTATTCACATATAGAGGCTTCAGTACTTTTCTCTTCAAAAGGTCGTAAAACACATATGTTGTTCATTATCGGAACTTATTCCAGCTCGGGTTGTCCATAGAAGAAATAGCTACATCTGGTGTTTTGAAGCCGTTTCCTTCTTTAAAGGGCCGCAAACGCATGTGTGCTCCGTCATCTGACTCCATTCAAGTCCAAAGGGTAACATCAAAGCGGGAGAAACACAATGCCCAACAAAGAAAGGAATCGTCCCACCGCTGGCCAAATGTAACAATGTTCGAACATGTATCTCTTCAAGGGGAGATAAGTTTTACGACTTCTTTACAGCATGAAAAAGAGAGAGTAAATTTGTTGTAATAAAAGATGGATTATTACATTTGATTCCTTTTGTTTGATTCATATATATTGTGGTTGGAATAGAGGCATTAAAATAACCGTATTTAATATTTATCAAAATCTGATTCGTAAAAATGTTTTATTTAAAAAAACATGAACCTCAAATTATGCAGAAGGAGTTTTATTGAAGTTAAACAAAGCAATTTTGATCACGATCCAGTCTATTCCCAAGGGCGTATAGTTTATGACCTTTCAATTAATGTATCAGGGTTCATTTATTCTTTTTTTTAATTTTGGAGTCGCTAGTGAACATTACGGTGGAAATTTTGCTATTGGGGTTTTCTCCCCAACGAAAAGTAAAGTTGAAAATGCAGAAAATTAAAAGATTGCTGATGAATATCGTTTAAAACTTGATAATTGTTGGTAATTACCTTTTTTTTATCTCCCACGCTGATCCAACTTGCCCAAAGATGTAAAAGTAATTAGAATTAGTACATATAAAATATTCCATATTAAGTAATTTCATTCGTAAATATCTAAGTAATTGTATTTAAATTTAAAAAAAATTATTATTTATGAATGCATATGCATTTATATACTTCGTAATAATTGTATTTATATACGAAAAATATTTAACATTTTAGTCATAAGTCATACATTGTTGTTAGAAGAGGGTGCAAAGCAATAGGATGGGGAGACAAAAAAGTATAGAAGCTCCAGATGGGCTCCCCCCTCCTTTCCCAATGGCGACTCTGTGGATACAGATTAGTAGTGCTTTTTTACTCTATGACAACAGATTTGAAAGGGATAGGATGGGGGAAAACAGAATTACAGCAATAATCCAGGATCCTTCTTACGCCACTGTCGTCAGGCTCAGCTTCTTAGTATCATCTGCAAGTGAAGTGATTCATTCTTATGTCGAAACGTAGATGTTGATCCACTGCAAAAATCCCGAACACATGGAGAGTTTTTCCGAAAGGTGTGGAAATAAGGACTTATTTCATAATCTTGATATATGTTCGTTGTTTTTTTATGAAATATGGCATCAGCAGGCTGTTGTTGATTCTTGTGGCGATCTTAATCCCATTGCAAAAACAGCTAAAGCAAAAGATTGTCAGTGATTACTTCTAGAACATCTGTGGAAAAGAAAGAAGAAAATAGGATAAAAATCCTTTTAGGCTAATACATTTAAATGACGACAACATAATTATCAATATCTACACTAATTAACAATTATTAGCTGATATTGGTGGCAATCTGGTTTTCTAAAAATATTGTTTGTTTAAACTGAATTAAGTCTTTTGTATAAAAATGATCTACTCAAAAAAGAAAAATGAATGAAATCTACGGTCACAAATTTCAAGATATCATGTGAGAACATTATTATTTTTAAGTGACTGTTTGTCTTAGTTTAAGTCATTAAACAGTTTAAACCGATTAGAAAAATTACGAGACTTAATTCTCTCTTTCTAACGATAATTTTTTTAACTTCCATTTTCAATTTTTCTAACTGGAAAACAAAGTTTTGGATCTGAACTGATTTTAAGTTTTTAAAAACCAGTCATTTCGAGGAAAGAGTTCACTATTACTGGGAGCTATTGTATATGTGGTCAAGTCAAGTGAACGAAATTCAGATTGATATGAAAATTATATTCTAATATTTACAGCGTTTTGAGAGATACAATTTGTAAGAATACGCTTATAATGTCATTCAAGAAGAAATATAAGACGCGTTTTACAAAATTGCGATAGTTTAAACTAAAAGAGAATCACCCCCCCCCCAAAAAAAAACCCCAAACGATAATCTTCTGAGCTCGCAATTAATTATTTAAAGATAAGAACTCGTAAGCAAACTGGAAGATGACGTCATTTCATAAAAACGACAAACAAAAAGCAAGTGATAGTAACTTTAATTAAATATTTGAAACAATACTGACAAAGCAAACCTCAAATGTCATGGGCCAGGTGACTCGCTATCTATCAATAAAAAAAACGAATATTTTTGCCCATAAATTTGGGAGACACTAAAACCTCCTAACCGAAACAACGTCATGTTTTCACATGATAAAAAAAATTACTGAGAATCACATTATAACATACAATAAAGTAGTATTCTTTTAATAGCTCTACATCAATTATTGCATGCATGAACATCCGTAATGGAGCCAAATCCTAAGATACCAAATTAAAGTCGGTTTTTAAAGCAACGTTGGGCCTATTATGAGGAAAACTTCGCAATTTTGATGTTAGATGACGAGGAAGGCATTTGATTTGGCATTACCTTCTCCAAATAGCACATCGGCTGAAGGGCACTCTGACCAGAGATTTAACACTTTTACTGCCAAGCCAAAATTTCAAATGTTCACCAGGGGACCAATTTTTTTTGTGGGTAATTTGTATTTTTTTTCAACATAAAACTACATATAAAAACAATATTTTTCAATTTGATTTATTTTGCAACATATGGAGAGACTTTCATTCTGGCTACCAAAAATGATAGCCAAAGCACCCCACGAAAGTTTGTGCGAATTCTTCAATGAGGGATCTGATGGGCGCTTATGCCCCGACACTAAGGAGAGGGTTTAAATGGCGCAGAAAATTTAGGATTAGAATTTTTAGGAGTCGCAATAGTTAAGCATGGGTTGCATATCAACATGTAACAAACTCAAAAAGGAAAATTCGTAAGTTTAGGGGGAGCTTGGTTTTTCAGCTGCTTGGTATGGATATAGATCCCGATTTTGATGCGCAAAAAAGTAAAAAAACGCACCACTTGATTGATAGGGTCCATGAAAATGGTAAAAATTTACGACTAAATGTCATACATGCTATATCAGCATTTCTAAGACAGAGGGTCGTGAACTAGACAGAAAAAAAGCAAAGCTAACTTCCACATACTGTGACAACTGTCCTGACCAGCCTCATTGTGCCAAACACTGAAAGCAATTTTCTTCCAAAATAAAGGAAATAATATACTGTATTTATATATTTTTTATTTTCACAAACTGTAAATATATGTATTGATTATCGCATACTACATATATATTTATCACATACTCTCTCTCTCTCTCTATATATATATATATATACATCTTTTTTTGTTGCATGTTAAAATTATTTCATTTTCCACAAAACTTAGCTCATAGAATCGGCTCAAATATCAATTTGCGCAAACCACGTATACCTAACACATCGTAGGGAGCCCAACAATCAAACTCCAATATGATTTTCATGCAACTATCGTTTTTGATAGCCAAGGCCTAAAGTGTTGAAACACCATGGCTATCAGATATGATAGCCAGTGTCCCAATGGAAACATCACTGGCTATCACATATAATAGCCATGGCAGTCAAAGCATTAAAAGGACAAGACCAAATTACATGATGATTCTTCAGTGAAATCAGGTCTCGAATCCGGGACCCTCCAGTTCCGAAGCTGTGATTTTATCACTAAGCCATCGCAGCTCTTGTGATATCATAAAGCCATAAAAATGTATGTTTCTAACTAATCTATTTCAAATTTTACGTTTTACTTTGGAGTATTGTAGCTTTATTTTCCTTTTTCCTAATTCGAGTTGCACAGATTTTAAATAGAAACCTTCTTCCTTAGCTTTTAACGTAGAAGAAAATTATGAAATTAAATATTTGATGAAAGATTGAGAGCTCTGTCTGGTACATTATTGCAACAATGAAACCTATAATTAAAAATTATTTGAAAAAAAAAATTTTAACGCTAATGTTCAGGAAAAACACAATTATCAAATTGGTACAGACGAGCATTGTTTTAAATTTTAAAATTGAGGGGAAATAGAAATTATTTTTAACGTTGGAGATCTAAGCTTGTTCTTACTCTTTAATTAATTTTTTAATTTAAAAATTGAACCTATGTGCCCCATTTTGCATCCGCCAAGTTATTCCGATGGGGCAAATTAAGTAGTTACACCGCAAATGATCTGTTACGGAAGCTGTTCCACTGGGTTCATAGCAAAAAGAAGTCAAACAAGTTGAATAAAGGAGAACAGCGCTTTATCCCACTGAAATATATATATATATAATCAAGGCTTTCACAAAGACAGTACTTGAAGGAATCAATATCCCAGTAGCAGACAAAAAAAATCTTCACTAATAATAAAGATAAATGTGGTTTTGTGAATATGTGTATTTCTGTGTGAATGTGTTTTGGCGATCTATAAGTTACACCACCGAACTCAAACTTACTAAACGCGGTATATACATACTTTGACAAGAATGTGCCCATCTGAGCAATTATTTTTAAATTTTACTAAGGTTTTAATTAATTTTCGCAAAATCCCAAAATATTATAAAACAGACATCATTTTTACATTATTTTAAAATTCAAGAAAATTGTCTTTTTAATGATACCAATTTCTTAACATATAAATTATATCTTTATTTTCAATCTATTTTTTTAATGTATTAGGCATACTTTAAAAAATTAAATTTTAAAATTATTTATTTCATATAAAAAGAAAGTATAATTTAGCCTGCTCAAGCACATTGCAAGTAAGCGCATGGGAAAAATCAACTTCTAATGGTGTAGCCTTCCCATTAACAAAATATCAAAAGTAAAAGGTCAAGTTAACTTTTACTACAAATTCGATCTAGAAAAGTAATTTTCGGCACGTTTCTGTGTGAATTGAAATAATTATAAAACATGATATTTTTTTGAAAGATAAATAAAAGGGTAAGATTTACGTAAACTTTTAAAATATATATATTATTAATTCCATAATTCTCTCTCTCTCTCTCT
>JAOUZG010025245.1:2210091-2246360 GCA_026289955.1 Argiope argentata | reverse complement strand
GGATGATTTTTGATTGTATATTGTAATCAAATGCATGGATGATTTTTATTATATATTGTAATGAAATGCATTGGTGATTTTTGATTGTATATTGCAATCAAACACATGCATGATTTTTTGTTGTATATTGTAATCAAACATATGGGTGATTTCTGATTGTATATTATAATCAAATACACGGATGATTTTTTATCGTATATTGTAATCAAATCCATGGATTTTTGATTGTATATTGTAATCAAATACACGGATGATTTTTTATCGTATATTGTAATCAAATATATAGATGATTTTTTATTGTATATTGTAATCAATGCATGGATGATTTTTGAAGCAATATATTCTGTTAAATATAAATGGTTCATTTTAAAAGTCTGATTTCTTTTTATACGAATTATATATATGTACGCATAAATGTCCTTAAAGTTCGAAGGAAATTCAAAGTAATTATAACTTTGTAGGTTACGAAAAAATTCATGAAACGTCGTCGAATTTTTACTTTTTATTTTTAGAAAATTATCTTTAAAATTTTTAGTTTTACCGTTGACCTATAGCCTCAATAAACATATAGCTTCAGATTCGAATAATTTTTTTTGCTTGTATATCGATTGAAGTTATCACTATTAAAAAAAAAGACTTAAAACTTAATTAAAAAACACCGCACAAGGAATTTCTACGTAGATGGATAAAATTTTATTTGAAACAAAATGAAAAATGTTGATTTTGAAAAAGAAAATGTACAACTCTATATGCATGAAAGAAATAAACAATCGAAATCACCACAGAATACTGGCTTGTTAGCACCAAAACGTTTTCACGAGACAATAACGAGTCAGGACGTGATCTTGCACCGTCGATCCCGATCCTATTCTGTCGGAGGAATGCGGATGATGCGCAAGTCAGCTGACTCCGAGACGAGCATGACGAGATACATCCGATCGCAGACGACGTGAAACCAATCTGGTGCCAGAGGAGCAAGGATGCTGGATGAGTGCTTGGATTTCAAATACAGATGCATCCTGTACTTCTTTAAGGAAGAAGAAAGAAAAGGCTGTCATAATGCATTAAAAAACATAAGAAAAATATAGAAAAAAAATGATATATAAAAGATTGAAATGAAATCTGCTATGCATGTTTCAATGTATCATGTCAGAACATAATTTCTTGAACGGCCAAGCACCACGTGCTCGTGCAAGTTAAATTATATTTTTTATTCATTTTAATGGTTTAATCGAGTGAGTCGCTTTAGCATTGCCAACGATTAAAAAAAACTTTGTCACGCATTCATTGTTTAAAAAGAATATCACATTTCCTATTTATTTATTTCATTTCATATAATCGCGTGCTCAAAATGACATTTTTCTAGGTTTTCATTTGCAGTAGTCATTAACTTATTTTTTTAAATCAGATCTTCTGTAAATATGAAAGCAACTCGTTTATTAAAAGCTGATATTTTGAGATAATCGTGTAGATAATAAAATTTTTATTTTTCACTTACGTATTTTTGTTAACGCCAAAAACTTCATCCCCATAACAACATCATGTTCTGACATGACATTAATGATAATAATATACTAATAATAATAATAAAGATCATAATATACTTCAAGTAAAGATGAATGTATGTGTCTGTACTTATTTTGGCTCTCTACAGATCAGATAATACAAATCTACGTCTAGTTTCCATAGAATTATGAAATCTGGTCGCATATACTCTGGGGAGTGTCAATATGCGCTTTGAAAAGATATATTTTGAAACTTAAATTATTTTTAAAAAATCAAAGAAATTCTGTCATTTTGCATCCTTAATTCGGTGCTCCAACACGTCCCAGAAAGTTTCTATGCGAGTTAAGTCTGGATTCTAATCAGACCACTCTAGTCGGTTAACCACATTGACATCATAACAATCCATGAAGGACCTCTCAGCATGGCGATTGACATTTCCATCTTAAAAGTAACAGTGATCCAACCCATAAAACTGCTTCAACAGTTTACTTTCCCATTTTTGGATAGATTTTAGTATGAGGCATGCTGCCGGCTTTCTGGCACAGAGGTAGCGCGTCTTCCTCGTGTTCTGGGAGTCTCGGTTAGAGCATGGTTGTTCTTCTGTGTGCTATCTGTGAGATGTGTGACTGTGATCCTCTGTAAAAAGGCGCTATGCAAGCAAATGTTGTGAGTGTGTAAGTCGTACTTTTTCCCTAGTTGGCGCAACTTCAAAGACAAGAGACGCTCTTTTCGGCTAAAATCTATTGCTGTATCAGCAGGGGGCTTGTCTGAATGCAAGTGCCATAAATAAAAACAGCAACAACATAAGGCATGCATTTAAAAAAAATTTGGAATGAAAAAAAATGAATTTCAGGATAAAAGTTTATCAAATTGCGATCATTTTTAAACATCTTTTGTTCTGATATATTTGCATGTTTAAAGATAGAGACAGAAAATTAGGGAAGTGCATTTCAGAATAAACTGGCCTTTTAAAGCTTCTAAAATAGTTTCAAGTCTGGATTCTGATCAGATCACTCCAGTTGGTTCACCCCATTGTCATCATACCAGTCCATGAAGAACCTCTCAGCATGGCAATTGACATTGTCATGCTAAAAATAACGGTGATCCAACCCATAAAACTGCCACAACTTAGGAAGCACATTGTTGTCTAGAATCAAGGAATAAGAGTTAATGTCGAACTTATAATGAATTGGGATTAAAAACCTCATTCCATGCCACAAGAAAAATCCCCAAATTCCACCTCCACCAAACTTTACTGCAGGAGAATGCGTTCTGGTAAAATATATTCTCCGTGCATACGCCAAGCTCAGATGTTGCCATCCACCTGGTAGAAATTGAACTTTTTTCATCAGTTCAGAGAACCTGTTTTCAACTTTCCACGGTCCAATATCAAAGCACCTTGCATCACTTCAACCGTGTGGTGCGACTGGATTTTGTAATCTAAGGCTTGTGGGTGGCAGCAAGATGATGGAAATCACTCAAATATGTTTCTTTGTGGGTGGTGTTTATCAAAACAACAGTCTCTGATGCTTGTTAAAACTCTTAGAATATATGTGGTCATTGGTTTGGGGCAGTTATTTCGAATGTCTTTCGATAGCACTCGTCAGTCTCTGTCTCCTAATTTTGTATGTCTGCCGGGCAGAAGCACATTCTGACAATCACCACTCACCTTCCACTTCTTAATCACAAAATCCACAGTCAATTTTTGAATGTTTAACTCACCAGAAACGTCCTTTACGTATCGGCCATTTCTATAATATCCGACAACTATGCCTTTCTCGAAGGCAGACGACTCGGATTTTCTTGATATCTAGCACGTGACTAGGTACTTTTGTATTATAACGTCCAACTTAAACACCAAATTTGTCGTCGCCAATTAGTTGCTAAATCGCCCATTATGGGAATCCAACAATGGAGTAATCCATTGATCTTTATCACCAAATTTAAATTCGTCGCCAATGACTTACTAAATCGTTAGCGATCGTTGGCGAAGACTGCATAATACGTAAGTACCCGTGATTAATGCCAATGCTACTTTCTGCACGATATTTAAGTGTAGAAGGCGTGACGTAGATCAGGACCACAGTTATCTTCATTGCAAGGTTCAAATACTTATTGGTAGATATTTTATATTTTTAATGACACCAATTTTTTAAATATATCTTTTTATACTTTCAATTAATATTTATAAAATATTTTAAGCGTATTTAACAAAAAAATATCCCATTGTTAAATATCAAGATATGAAGAAATGATTTTCTTTCACATATTGGGTAGGTTTCAATATAAGGCATGCTTTTAAGAAAATTTTTGAAATGAAAAATAAAATTAAGGATGAAAATTTTTCAAATTGTGACCATTTTTAAACACATTCTCTTCTGATATATTTGAATGTATAAAGATAGAGTCAGAAAATTAGGGAAATGCATTTCAAAATAAACTCATCTTGTATGGCTTCTAAAATGATAGAAATTATGACAATCAAAGTATGAAGTTTAAACATGTTTTGCTGAAGAAACATTAGTTTCCAATTAATAACATATTTAATTGTAAAAACAAATGACCACTGTATAAAGTTTATTCTTCGTAAATATTTAAGAAGTATAATTACTGAAACAAATTTTGTAAAGTATAATGTTTTGCAAAGTTTGGAGAGTTTTTTCAACTGGAAGTACATGCCCAACTGTAATAGTTTAGAAATAAATTATTGGGTCATATAAAGTAAGCATCCTGAATATGTAAATGATAAAACAATTATTTTTAAAAAAATTGCATCTTTTTTTAAAGAAGTTATTGGTGATTTGTTTCAAAAAATTCATTTGCAAGACTCCATTTAAAAATGATAATAAAAAAGAAAGTATGTCAAAGAAGGAAATAATAAATATCTTTAAAAACTTAAAAAAGAAAAATAGGCTTTTATCATTGCATTTAAAAGATATATATATATATAAGCAATCTGGACTTCAAAAAAAATCGCAAAAATGTGAACTAAAAACAGAGAGAAATTAAGAGATTTATAAATACTACAATAAAATTTAAATGTATAATATATAAAACAAAATATATTATAAATGTTATCATAGTTAGAATATTCATATCCGTGGTTTCCGCTGCTGTGATTTTTAACTCCAGATTTTTGATAGAAAAAATATTTACTTGTGTACGTTATAAAAATATATTTATACTTTCTTTGAAATGAAATACATACATTGTAATCTTTAAAACCCCATATAATAATTTTTATTTTAGAATTTTGCGAATTTAAAAAAAAAGTGCAAGAATTTAGTTGGATGAAATGATTTTGTTGCTGAAATTGTAGTTATGTGCCAAATTTTGGTTTCAATCAAACCAAAATGTATACTTCGCTATAATACGAAGTACAGAACGCTCATCAAAGAGACACTGAAAATAAAAAGTTGAGTTATTGTGGCTTTTGTCCTAGATCCACAATTATTAAAAACCATAGAAGGAAGTTTCGCTGATTTAAAAAAAAGCTATCTATAATTATCATTAAATTCGTAAGTTCATTATTACATTAGAAATTTTTAAAAATACAATAACATATACAGCAAGGAAGTTGTATAACAGGTTCTCACCGGATCCTTGGAAAACGCAATAGCGCCAGTCGACCCTTTGCGCTTCAGATACAGCACCACTTCATTGTACAAAGCAGCGGCATGTCTGTCCGTCTCCTCGTCATTGTCACCGTATGGTTGAACGGTTAACACGCATTTGTTGCTTTTCTGGAAAAAAAATACACAGTTAATATTTTTATTACAATACTAGCCGCCTTTGGCGACCAGTCGGTTCGCCAGTATTAATGCTCGCTAAAATTTCCATATAATATTTTATGTAGCTGTGTCTCATAACAGGTTTTTCACCATAATATTTTTAAAGCAAACAAATTTTGATAATCATATAATTCATTTATATTATTATTTAGTATTATTTTCTTCAGATGTTCTGTTCATTGTACTACTCATCTTCCTCTTCCTATCCGAGCAATGATTGTCCCGGAATTGATAACTTACTTAAATGGTGGAGGGAAAGGTCTAAAATTCAACGTTTTTATAGAATAATGAGATTCAAATTTTCATAAATGTAAACACACTAAACAAATAAAGACACAGTTGGTTTTCAAGAGATGCGAAAGTTTAAAAACAGCTTGGAAAATGCCGCGCACTGGGCAAAAAATTGTTACACTCACACACACCCTTCTTTTCTTTTCTATCCTTTTTTTCTTTCCACACACCTTTTTTTCCCTTTGTTATTACTTTTTTTCTTCCCTGCCCAGACTTTATTTTGAGCAGACATAGATTAAATATTCATACAGACCAATAATAAAAGCAACTATTTTCTTTCTTTTTTAAAACATCCTGTTATCTATAAATGAAAACCAACTGACTTCGCGTATTTCTCTCTAAACAAATCATAATTTATTACTTCCTGCTATCTTACTCAGTTGGTGTGGGGGAAGGAAATGAAGATTTAAGGCGGGAAAGTAAGAAAAGTGTCGTTTTAACTATTTTTTCATTTTTTCACTCCATAAGAGCCATCCTCGTGTCTTAACGAAAATATTTTTAAAAAATTAGCCGAATCGGTCGAGCCGTTCTCCAGTTTTGCGCTTAGCAACGCATTTCGAGTTGCATTTTTATTAATATAGATAATAGAAAAAAAATATTTTGAAGCTAAAATAATTTTGCTTATAAAATGAAATATTATTTGAAATAATTTTGAAATTTGATAATGTAAATCTGAACCAAATGAAAAATGGACAAATTGAATAAAAAGAATATCCTTATTGGAAATGAAATCCCCCTCCTAGGGGCACTTTGAAATGAGGATGAAATGCTTCCGGCATGATTGTTGGGTCTCACCCATAGAGTTGGTATACTAATAGAGTGCAACCCTACTAGGCCAAGGGACAAGATAGAAACACTTGCTATGTGTACAGAATTTGCATTCACTGTTACCACATTATCCATTCCCCATTATATTTCAATGGGAGATCTTTTCTTGCTTTTAACTGTTCAATTTTAAAGCTTATTTAAGCCATGTATAACTATTGCTGTGCAATTGGATGCAAAGAAAAAGCTTCTACGGACAGTTCTCTGTCATTTCACTTGTATATACAATAAAACAATTTCTATTTATATCCATTTTAAAATTTCGTAGCCACGATCACTCAGTGATTTTGTTGTTATAACAGAATGATTTTTCATAGTTTGGTGTACTTATTGTATTTAATTTATTTAACTTGTTATTAAGGTTCATTTAAACTGATGGAACTGCATTATATCTTTTCTACTTGTTTTATTTTAAGCTCGAATGTGTTGCAAGTGGTTGGCTGAAAGCTTGGAGTGATTTTTTCTAGCCAATACAAGTGTTTGTATAAACACTATGATATAAACAAACTTTTTATTCATCAGACCAAGTTCAACTAAATTTTTTAAAACTTGTTGTGGATTACATTTGATTTTAATTCAGTTTTTTTAAATATAATTCATAAATTTTGTAATTAATTAAAAACTGACTTTTTCGCCAAAAATCTTCATTTCCCCGTCGCCAAATAAATAACGAATTCAGTTTGTTTTTTTCCAACAGTAATGGGGTTAGGCTTAACATGTTTTCGACCGATTATTTCAAACGATTCTGTTTATTTTCATAATGTTTGATGTATTTAAAATTAAGCATTGCTAATTAAACAAATTTTCTGATTCATTTTAAAGTACTTTCGAATTAAAATAATACATAATAAAGAAAATTAGAAATTTCTAATTTGTATTTGTGTTTCCATCTGGTGTAGAAAATTATTGCATTTTGTGGAGTCACAATTGGCATTGAAAATTCAATGCTAATATAATTTTTTGATCAAATATTAATAGTAATTGTAATTGTTAGGCCGGGATAGTTGAAATCTATTTCTTTTTTCAGGGCATCTCTTAATTGTTGTTCTAATTAATGTTCCTAGTTTAAATGTAAATATTTGAATAATGTGGAGAAATTGTAATTTAAAATATTATTTTCTTTATGTTTTATTAACAATTATTTGGTGCGATAGTTTGTGGTTCCTTTTATTGAAAGAAAGATGTTCTTAACTGAATCATAAACTTTATTTAGTCACTGAAAATGTGATTATGGTCACACCAAATACTCTGTATTTTTTTAAAACTTAACATTTTTGAACTTCAGTTTGATAATACATGTTTTTGTCTAATGTTAATATCATAATTTATAATTATAAAACATTATCCAATTAATGTAAAACCTTAACAAAATAAGAGTCAAGATCTTGCTATTTGATATACATTTTGTTGCTCATACATCCCTGAAACTATTTTTTTACAATTTTTATTATGTAAAGAGACTGGAATAAATAATGAATAGAATTGTTTAATTGCTTTCATCAGAAGTTGATTTTAATAAAGGACAAGATTTCTTTATTTTGGACAAGAATTGTGAATTTTATCTTCAGAGAAATTGATTTAAATGATACATGCTTATAAAACTAATACACAAGAATATATTTACAATTGTTAACTAAGGTTAATTTTTATTAATTAAAATTAAGTTTATTTTTATTAAAATTAACTACCTAAAATTAGATTTATGCCACTATACAATTAATAAATAATAACAAAGTAGCTTTTACTGAGATGGATTAACAAAAGCTTTGTTGAATTTCTTTATAAAAAATTTTGTTTGCCTCCAGTCACTAAAATTACTAAAATGAACAATCTGCAGAATAATTATGTAGAATTATGATAAGTAAGGATTTTCTCACTTTCGAAAATAATTAAGTAATCTCTGATCAATTCTTTTAATTTTTTATTGGGATACAATAAAAATTTAACGGGTGTTTCTTTTTATACAAAGAATCAACAGATAAATGATATTAGAAAAGGTTTCCTACCAGTTTTAAATTTTTAAAAATAATTGCAATAAAAAATAAAATTGTAAAAGATGTCTATAATATATAATTTAAGATTTTATAATTTCTCTCTCTAATAACATGGATAGTATTGATATATGCATAAGCACAGTATTAAGAAGGGGAAAAAAAAGACATATTACTTTTATAATCTATTTTTATAAAGGCATTTTTCTATCTATTTCAGATAATGACAGAAAGTATTTGAACATGTAATGTAAAATATAAAGATGTTTTTAGGTAAATAAAAGAAACAAAATATTTACTTAAAGAAGAAAAATAATTACTTTTAATAAATGCAAAAAAAGCAAGCAAATAACTTAACTTGATTTAAGTCAACAAATTCAGATATTTATGTTTTGAAAACGAAAAATTATCTTCGAAACCAGTTTACTTGTTTTTGGTTAGTATAATAATTTCTAAACAAAAAATATAATAATAATAAACTTTCCATGAAATGAAAATCGACCGGAAATTACAATTGCCGGAAAGCAAAAGACTGCACGACAGATTTTGAGTTTGCCGAGATTTGGGATATGTCGCCAAAAATGGTATCTTTACTCTCAAATTCCTCACATACCACGGGCTTATGTTGCGTACAGATATTCAGACAAGAAAAATACGGTTGGCGCCCTCTATTTATATACCAGCTCTATGGTCTCACCACCCTAGAGGGTACAATAATAGGTGGGGGTTAGGTTCCTCCCATCGATGAAGGGACGAACTTCCTACGGGAAGTGTTGTATCGTGGTCTGTGATAGCCCTTAGGACTCAACCACAGTTCCTGCCGGTGTTGTGGTTGCAGCGGTCCGGTCTTTCAATTTTAGGGTATATTCCGTGTACCTTCAGGTGGTTTGAAGAGTCTGGTATGACTTATTAGAAATGAAAAAATAATAATAATAATCTCCATGAGCGTTTTAACACAGATCTCATCATTTAGTTTGCAGGCCTATGCTTTTGCTGTAGAAAGTTAGAGGTGGATTTTTGAAGAAGTCCTGCACATCATTTTCCACTTAGGCGTCCGAATGGAAACGTGTTAGCTGTAATGCTTTTTTAAGTGGCCTAAAGATATGGAAATTACAGGGTGATAAATGGGAACTGTACCGCAGATGTTCCAACACCTTTCCAAAAGAAATTTTTTTAGATCTTCAAGGTTTCACAGGTATTGCCATGCAGAATGATACTTTTTTGCGTGAAAAGGCCTGGCCGTTTGCTTTTGATTACTTTCAGCAGTTTCGTCAGGATACTGCAATATTCCAAGGGTGCAATTGGGGAAGGAAATCATTCTTGAGCGGTCCGCGGCAGTCGAAGAATCAGAAATCGTACAACCATGCGTTGCTCCCATCTGAACACATCCATGTAACATGAATTTACTGTTGAACGTCGTATGTGGTGCACACCTCTAATCGCCCTTTGCAGTCATATTGAGGCAATCGAAAGTATTCGCTTTTCGTTTGCCTAGCGCTATTCGGTACATTCTAAATGATCTTCAAAAAAATTCAAACTCGAAATTTTGAGGAATTTCGAAGTTTTAGATCACACATTTTTGGTATTAGGTTCATTTATCCATGAACACGATAACTCGAAAACATTTTAAGCTAGCTGGATGAAATTTCGTATACGGATTAACAATCGATTTTGTCGATATATGTCAAAGTTTGAACGAAATCCCTTCGCAGGAAAGTTGTCTGTCTGCCCAACTCGATAACTCCCAAACACAAAAGGATAGGTAAATTAACTTTAGTATACACTTTTAGCAGCTAATTATATAGATTCTTATCAAATTTGAACTAATTATGTCAAAGGGTTGATCGTCTGTCTATCTGTACGTTCGCATGTATATGAAAGCACGGAATTTGTTATGTTATCGTATGACTGCAACTGTTTTCAAGTCAAATTTTGATCTTTATTCGGTGGAACAAAAAAGGCGTTAAAAACGATAGATTCATTAAAAATGTCAGACTCAAACCGAAGTTAGTTGATGTGTCGTTTAACCATTTTTTTTATTACGGCAACCTTAGGTTATCTTTCTCTTTGACCAGCAGAGCTGATCTGTGCTCTTGTCTGGGATTCATGGTTGGCGAATTGGCGAAAAGTGCGCCAAGCAGGGCGTTAAACTACACTCGCACCCCGAAGTTATGTATTTTGCAAGTATTGCTCGCTAATACCTTGCAAAATATTTGAGACCTTACCCAAGTTTATACTATGCGTAGGAAAGCTATTAAAGCTTAATTGGTGAGCATGCGAGAAAGTTTTCAGGAGACCACTCCCATTTATTTAAATTTTATATCCTACTAACAACACATATGATGTTCTCAAACCATATTAATAGTATTAATTTAGTTACGTTAACCGGTTTTGATGAACTACGTCTAATCATAAAAATGGAAATTCAGTTTTAAATGAAACTCAAATGATAATAAAATACACTTATTTGATAAATAAAATAAAAATGTAATTGGTCTGCGATTGGCAAAATCAGTTCAATTGTCAAGCTAAACTTTATTTTGCAGCATCTCTCGAAATTTTTGTATGATTTTCATATGAAATATAAAGAAAATTGCAAGCCAACAAAATGGTTATGGCTAGAGAACTCTAATATAATTTTTTTTTCTTTAGAAATAGTGCACAGTAAAATGGTATTATTTTAAAAACGAACGAAGAAAACTCCTATTGATGATGAATAAAAAGGTCCTTTGTCTCTCATTTTAATGTGAATCTCTCATTTTAATGTGAATTTGTTAAATCGGACTTACATTGGAGTCTGAAGGATTGGTCCTTTAATTTCCCTCAATCTTTTTAGATAAACATTAACTTTTTAGATAAACATTTTAAAAATAGATAAACATTAAATCGAGTATTAATTGCCTTAGTTGCACCTTTAAAACTTTAAATATTTTATTTACAGTTCGTTATTGGCACTTGAATAATTATAATCAATTAATTTATAATAATAAATTATTTAATTTTAATGAAATTTAATCAATATTCTAAATTCGCATGCCTTTCAAAATAATTTTCTTAAAAAATATTCAACAATCTGGCGGAAAGATAGGCATCATTTTTCTGTAATAGTTATTTAATAAGAGAATTCGAGATCGGCCTTTAAGAAGATGATCAATATCACTTAAAAAGGATTAACAATACATCCCCCAAATAGGCAAAATAAACAAATCCTAAATTGGTGCGACTGGATTGACCATCACACCCTTGGCGCGCTTTACAAAATCGCCAACTCGCCAAACTTGCGTCTTGTCTCCCTTAGGAAGCTATCCTCCAACGACAACAACGGGTGGTTATATTTGGCGTTAAATCTCCTTGGCGAAAAGGGCCAACTACATTTTTTTAAACATTTTAATTTATAATTCCTTGTTGTGATATTTAAAATATTATAAGAATTTCTTTCCCAGTTTCACTATTAGGTGACGCCAATCATGAAAATTAAAATTTCAATGAAATTAGAAGATTAATTACTAAATATGTTCTGAAATATAAAAATAACACACTGACAAGGAGAACACACGGGCACAGTAAATTATAAACTCTTAAGTTGTGATGACAGTAAAAAATAAATTCACACAAAATTCCAAACATGAAGCAAATCAAGTTAAATAAAATGTATAAAAACAACGAAATAATAGCCAAAATTTTTCAAACAGAATCAATTCTTTCCACCGCTTTTGAGTAGTTTAGTTTTTATACCCACGCTCTCTCTGTGTCCTGTTACCTCGAAGTTGAAGTCCTCGTTGATGGTATTTTTCATCCTCATGCTCAGGACAATGGAAGAGTAGGGCTGAAACTTGGGCAAGGCGTTTATAGCGGTTTTCATATCTCCAGACACATAAGTCAGCTTCACCTTTATGCGCACGTTCTTTATGATCATGTCGCCAATCCACACAATCGGAAACTTCTGAAGCAACAAAATAATCAGAATGATTTTCCATTACATGGAATTTTTCAAAATGACATTCATATTTTAAAGTAATTCTAGAACTATTATAAGTAGTATAGTCTGGAACTATTATTAGTATTCTATTATCAGTATGTCTGTACTAATAATAAAAACGAATATATGCATCTGATTGCATACTTCAAGGTATACCACTGAATTTAGAATCCACAAATTTGACGCAAATATGCTTTGCAGATTAAAAATGTGCATATCAGAGAGATTTTTTAAAAACTTTAATGAAGAATTAAACAAACTGCTGGTATTTTTCGTTGATAATTGCTGAAAATGTTTTTGTACAAAAATGATTTTTATATGATCAAAAATGATGATAAAATTCTAAAAAAAAATTCTAAAAATAAGTTTTATTAAAAAAAAACTTTTATGCAATATTTGCGACAATACTTTCTGTTGCTGTAATAGAATCTAACCATTTTCATTACTTCTACAAATAATTAATCGTAACTTTTTCTACTCTATTATTCAGAGCGGAGGAACAATAAATAAATATTATTTTTCATTATATAAAGACAACGTCATTATGAAGTTCAAATATCTAATTTTATTGCGTTATTTTTCGTGTAATTTATAAATAAAACCTTCTTAAAATATTAAGCACTAGATCTTACTCGCGACTTCGTACGCATGGAAATTTTCATGTGTATATGTGAGAACTGACAGTCTAATCACAATGTAAAATGTTATCAAAACCGTATGCATGCCTAAATTTTCAACATCAAATGGAGCAACAAAAAGACGCGAATTTTAAGCACCAGTTGGAGTAACACAACGTTAATTAGAAAATTTTAATTTTAATTCATCTATTTTATTTTTATTCAAAAGCACTTCTGAAGGAATCAAAAGATCCATTAATTAACAATGTAAATTTAAATTTATCATACATTACGAAAATAAACAGAATCGTTTGAAATAACCGATCGAAAACATGTTATGTCTAACATCATTAGCGTGGGAAAAAAACTACTTAAAAGCTATGTACTTGAAACTATAAAAGTACTTTTAAAAATTTAATCGAAAATGGGGAAAATAGGCAAAAGGAATATGTACAGCAAGAAAAGAAATCAAGAGAAATGAACAGGAAATATCGAATTATATTAACACAAGAACAGTGTAAGAAAAAAAAATTAATAAACCTTCCTTCAGAATAGTAAGATAATGTTGAAATGAAAAAAAGAAACAGAAAAATAAAAACAAGCGATTAGATTTTTTGATTTTTTTTTCTGATGAAAAAGGTTTTCTTTCAGGAAATCCTGCAATAAATCACAAAGAATTCCATTAGATAAGGTAATATTAAAAGAATACCTTAAATAGAAAAATAAAAACAAACGATTCAAAAAGTTCCAGCAGATGTTTTCAGATTTTTTATTTTTTATTTACTGTTCTGATGAAATTCCTCAGCAGACGATTTTAAACAGAAATAATAGATGAATATCGGAAATAGAAAAATAAAAACAAACTATTCAAAAAGCCCAGGCAGATGTTTTCAGATTTTTTTTTTATTTTTGGGCGGAAAAGTTAGTTTTTAATAAATAAAAAAATAACCACTCAATTAACCGGAATAAAAATTAGCCTATGTTCTTCTGTAGACTATATTCTACCTCTGTGTTACATTTCATCCAATTTCCTCCACCCGTTCTTGCGTGATTGAACCTCATCATCCATCCATCCAAACTTTCACATTTATAATAGTATGATGATTATGTCCAATATGGTGCATAATATACGGGGAGTATTCAAGAATTTTGTTTTCAATTACTGCAGCCGAAATGCTACTATATTCTTGGTTTCACACGTTGATCTGGTTATAAGGTTTCAGCATGTGAGTCGTAGGGTTTGAGGTTCGAAACCCGCTTCCGCGGAAAAGTCGTCATGTAAGAGGTTCTGTTGCATGTTAAGCCCGTCATATCAAATGTTCTTCCCCTGATGTGGTGTGGAAAGGTGAATGCCAGCTCATGTTTCGTTCTTGTCATCTGACCGCGGTTCGAATTTACGAGGTTCGTCTCAAAGTAGCCCTAGTGTTGTTCCACAACAGGACGTCTAATTTCACGTATGTACGTTCACTTCACTGACGAACGGGATGGCCTAGTTGGTAGAGCGTTGAACTCGTTCTCCTCTGGTTATGGGTTCGAAGCTCACCGGCCGCAAGATTCCTCGAGAGTATGGCTGCTGGCACCCGTTAAATCTGATCGTTGTCGCCAAGTCCTCCATGTCGAGGACTTGGCGAATAGAATGTTTTTTTTTAATTGAATGTGCTGCTATAAGCAAATTCTGCCATCATGTTACTTAGCACTAGAAATATTCAGCTGATTGAAATTCATCGACGAATTTGAGTCGTTTAAGGAAAAAAATATGATGAGTAATTAGATTGTAAGAAGGTTAAGTGTGAAGCTCCAAAGAAAGGCATAACAATGTTCGCAATGAAGAGAAAGAAGATGCAACTATGACCTTCTAGATATAAGCCAGACAACTAGTTATTCTAATTATCCTTTCACCTTTCTTAAGGGAACAATATTTTAAGTAATCAAAAATGGAAGAAGAAAAAAACCCATGAAATTTAATTTGTATCGTTTTCTTCACCAAAATATATGTTTACATTCAATTAAAATAGTATTATAAAATGTATTATTTGACAAAATAAATATCTGGAAGTCCTAATGGAGGAAAAGTTCATTTTGATGACTTTTTCAAAATGTTATTATCATTACATTTAAATAAGCTTTTAGATTTACCAGGTGTCAATTTTTGAAGAAATTAAATATAATTTATAAAGATTTCAGTTAAACATTAAAATAAAATTGGGTATGGCCTTCATATTACGAGGGTGTTTTTTAAGATAGTTAACTATCAATTTTAGTTAAAAAAACATTAAAATTCCTATAAAAATTCGGGTAGTGTGCATAAAAATATTTCTAAATAATTAACATTTAACTTGAATTACAAAATCATATGCAGTTTTGTTCCAAAAAAATTACATTGAGTAATCAGAAAAAAAAATCAAATTGTCTGAAATATTTCGAAATTTTTAAAAACAAAATATTTTTTAATTTTTAAAAAAATAATATTATTTGTTTTAAACATTTTTTAGTAGATTAGACATATTTACATTTTAATACATATGCATACAAAATTTCAGAATATAAATAGTTCTAAAAAGTTCCTATTAGAGTCCACTAACACCTTCAATTAATCTAAAAGCCAATTAGCATGCTAATGAAGGCACTCATTTATTACAAATAAATTGTATACTGTATAATTAGGTAAAACGACGTGAAGCTAGATTTATGTAAAAGAGCGATAATTTTATCCATAACTTTACCCATGCCATCTAAATTGATAATTTATTAACGAAATAAACATAACAAGAGTAAAGCTATCGAAGTATGATATTTTATTTGTCTAATTCATTTTGAAATTTAAATCACGGTGTTGAAGAAACGAGGAATATAATTAGAAACCCAGAAGTTTTAATTGAAATTAATCGCAGCATCCCACTCTTAACTAGTGAATTAATAAAATCATCAACATCTTTAACAACTAGAGATCAAATCTCCCGTCGATTAAATTTATTTTCATAGCTTAGAAACAAAGCGAATTAATTTCGCCTCTTTTTTTTTTTTTTCTTTTTTTTTTCTAAACCTTCGGCAACTTAGATCAACAACAGTTTCCTGAATGTATTGAAAGTTCCCTAATCATTATCTTGTTTTCGAAAATCTCTGCTTTCGAGAATTTCAGCAAATGTTGTAGAAGAAAAATTTTTTTTGAAGAAATAAAGAATATTTTTAATGAGTTTCGCTTTATATTGAAAGTCATTATTTTCAAGGTAATACGAGACGATACGCTCTCTCTTTGTGTGGTTTTGGGGATCTACCGGGGCAAAAGTAATTATGTCGGAGTAAGGGTAGGTAACGCTCTCTTATTTCACCAATTATAGAGACAGGGGAGAAAAACATCCTCTTATATTTCATTTCCATTATTGGAGTGATTCATCCCAAGGGAACTTACGGTTGAAATGATTTTCGACAATGTTTTTGAAAAATTCTGCTGTTCATAAATTAATGGATGAAAAATTTTATGAAACTTAACTCCTGCAGTAAGCTTTTAATTTCCGCCTTTGCTTTGCATTATATACTTTTTTTTTTAATTTGCGCGAGCAGTAATCTGAATTTGATTTATTCCATTAAATTCATTTATTTCAATCTCATCAAATAATATGAAGAAATTTTCAATAATTGCATTCCATATTAATAGTTTAATTGTTAAGAAAGTCAATGTTTCGAAAGGATAAGCTGGTCGTTCAAGGCGGCTTGTTAAATTACATTTCGCATCTCAGTTGTACTATCATGACATAAAATTAAGAAATAGTTCAGTTAATTTAACTCTACTTTGAATTTTCACCCCTTTAATTTACAAGTAGCAGATAAGAGATTTTTTATCTAAAAATAATCGAAAGAATCATCCGGTCTTAAAATTTATTTAAAAAGAATTCCGGCCTAAAATTAAGAAAACTCTTTCTGTATTTTATTATTCTGTATTTATTCTTAAAAATTTTAAGTAAATTTATCTTTGCTTAAAATTTTCACCCCTTTAATTTATAAACAGTAGATAAGGGACATTTTCTTCTAAAAACAATCAAAAGAATCATCCAGTCTTTAAATTTATCCCATGCTATCTCATAACTATCCTTTTAAATCTAACTAATGATTTAATTTATAAATAATGATATCAATTTTAAACTGACTAAATAGCAAGAAGAAATTTTAAATAACTACATTTCATATTAATAATTTAACTTCTGGGAAAACCAATGTTCCTATGGTAAAAGCTTCCCGTTCGTGGTTGCTAGTCATATATTTCACATCTCAGTTGCATTACCACAGCAATAAAAAATTTTAAAAATCAGAAATAAATTTAACTCAGCTTTAAAGTTTCCCACATTTAGTTTGCAAATCGTAAATAAGAGAAATTTTTATCTAACTATAATCAAAATACAGTTCATTTCCACTCGCGATAATCCGGCTTCCTTATTATCCGGCCTAGTTTCCTTTTATCGAAATTAAATGAGGAAGGCAAAGCAACATTTTCAAAGCATTGGAAGTGGGCTGAAATACAGAAAAAGTCATCTATTAAGAGCCCCCCCCCCCTCCAAGACTTAAAATTGTAAGCTTTGATACTTATTTTAATATTATCTTTTCATGCTTGTTTAATCATTTATTAGTGGAAAATAAAAATCAGTTTGAGTCATCTTTCTAAGAATGAGACCTACGATTTATGTTTATGCTTTTTTTTTCTTCATTGAAGTTAGATATTATAGAATTCATGTTAAAATGTGAACTGTTTATGTCCTTTGACTTACCTTTTCACTGACGATTTCTAAAAACATGCAGTGCAGTATATAAGCTAGCTACCAATACACAGACTTCTATTATAACTCGGCACGTTAGCAGCAATTGCTTCTATGATTCACTAAGCCACGATCGCGTACACATTCCACGTGACTGGAGATAAAGCGTTGGCTTATTACTTAATAAGAAGTGTGAAAATACGTATTATGATCATGAGTTTTGATATAAAAACTTTGTATTCTGCTATTGGAAAGCAAATAAATGAGTTTATAGAATTCCGGATTTTTGTAATCCGGCCTACCCTTCCGCCACATTAAGCCAGGCACACGAGAGTGTACTGTAATCATCTGCTCCTTAAATTGGTCTCTCGCTGTTTTATAATTGATATTCTTAATCTAACTAATGACTTAATTTATAGAAAATGGAAATTTAAAAAATGAATTAAATAAAAAGAACGATAAAGAAAATATTAATGGCTAATTTTTTTTATTGCTTTAACGTTTGAAAAGCGAAAATTGCAAACGAATACTCAGTTCTAGAGCGATTGAAACGTAGATATTTTTCACAGTATTTTCTGACAACTAAAACAAAAGCGAGCTGCCTGTAATGATGACTGTAATCATCTGCTCCTTAAATTGTTCTCTCAATTGATCTTCTTAATCTAACTAATGACTTAATTTATAGAAAATGGAATTCTAAGAAAATGGATTAAATAAAAAGAACGATAAGGAAAATATTAATTGCCAACTTTTTTATTTCTTTGACGATTGGAAAGAAAAAAAATTGCAGATGAATACTCAGTTCTAGAGCAATTGAAACGTAGACATTTTTCATAATATCTGCAAATGACTTAAACGAAAGCGAGCTGCCTATAATAATGACCGGTGATCGTCTGCTCTTTATATTGTTCTCTCACTATTTTATAATTGATGTTCTTAATCTAACTAAAGACTTAATTTATAGAAAATGGAAATTAAAAAAATGAATTAAATAAAAAAAACGTTAAGGAAAATATTAATGGTTAATTTTTTTATAGCTTCAATGTTTGAAAAGCGAAATTAGCGGATGAATACTCAGTTCCAGAGCGATTGAAACGTAGACATTTTTCACGATATCTGCAAACAACTAAAACGAAAGCGAGCTGCCTGTAATGATGACTGTAATCATCTGCTCCTTAAATTGCTCTCGCTATTTTATATTTGGTCTTCTTAATCTAACTAATGACTTAATTTATAGAAAATAGAAATTTAAAAAAATGAATTAAATAAAAAACGATAAGAAAAATATTAATGGCTAATTTTTTTTAAATATCTTAAACGTTTGGAAAGAAAAAATTGCAGATGAATACTCAGTTCCAGAGCGACTGAAATGCAGACATTTTTCACAATATCTGCAAATGACTTAAACGAAAGCGACCTGCCTGATTGGACATGAAAGGCTTCTCTTTTCAATGGATGAATCTCAATGCACTTCTTTCAACAACATCTGGTAAATCAGAGGAAAGGAAAACACTACCCACGAAGGAAGGAAAGCTGTTTCTCAACCGGCAACGAGATGAATCCTTAAAATAACTATATATAAAGCAGTTTCAGATGGTATTTGAAAACAGTCTCAAGGCTTTTCAAATTCATTTAATTTTTGCGCTTTTCCTGATTGATATATTTATATGGTTAGTTTTAAAAAAATACTTCTTTTAAAAAAAGAAATCGAGTCCAGAATTGTGAGTTGGCTTCTGAGACTGGGCTGGAATAATTGGACACTAGATTTAAGATATGAAAACGATATTTTGTCATTTGTGCTACCCAAATATGTTCAGGACCTCATTAAGAATTATGGAGTCCTTAAGAAATGTAAATCATCTTTTGCCTTCCTAATTTTCAAACTAAACATTTTTTTTATTACAGATTTTAATTTTATCTGTGTAGAAGTAACTTTATGTAGATATTTTTGTCTATTGAACCAGTAAAATTCTTAATCATAGACTCTTCTCTAAAAAATTTACTTTAGTAAAGATAGTAGACATGAAAGTACTAGACATTTAGTAGACATAAGTATAGATAGTAGACATAAAAAATGCAAGATCTGAAATTAACTTTAAACAAAACAGTTAGAGAAAAAGATTAAAATGAAATCTTTTATGCATATTTCAATGTATCATGTCGGAACGTAATTTCTGGAATGACCAAGCACCATGCGCTCGTGCAAATTAAATTTTATTTTTATTCATTTTCATTTTTTTATTAAATGAGTCATTTTAGTATTGCAAACGATAAAAAAACTTTGTCTCGCCTTTATTGTTTGAAAAAAAATATCGCATTTCCTATTTATTTCACTTTATATAATCACGAGCTCAAAATGACATTTTTCTAGGTTTTATTTGCTGTAGTTATTTACTTATTTTACTTAATCTGAGCTTTTGCAAATGCAATGGCAACACGTTATTACAAGCTTAGTTTTTTTAGCTGCTCGTGCAGACAATAAAATTTCAATAACGAAATTTTGTTGACGTAGCCTCATGCCAAAAACAACATCATGTTCTGATATGATAATAAAGAAAAAAATTTCACGGCTTGATGTATATAATGTTTAATAAGAGGTCCTAACATTTTTTAAAACTTATAAAGTATAATATTTTTTTAATAACAGAATAGCGCAATATAAGCATTTGAAATGGAAATTAATTGGTAATGTTACTAGAAAAATTTGCCGCAATTAATTTCAGCAATACTTAATTTTAATTCAAATAAATTCTTTTGTATATCCTTCGTAATTAAATGATGCTACAAAGGTAACTTACAAGATGTCGAAAAAAAATCTTGAGTTTTCGAAGCTGTGTAACAATTAAGCAATTGCCTACTTAATAACCTGACCATGATATATTCATTGAAAGTTTAAAAATTAAAATGTTTATGAAATTCTTGAATTTCTCTGTCATCTCCTACCTGTTTTTGATGACTATTCATTAAATTTAATATTTTAGAACTGAATAATTAAATGGAAGGGTTCAATAAATTTTAATCCCATAAGCATTGCACTATCTGGAAATTATTTTTGAAAATCTTATTTTAAAAACTTATAATATTTGTGTAATGAAATAAAAAATTAAGGTAGAGAAAGTTATTAAAAATTATTAATTATTTTCTATTTATTAAAAAAAGAGATAATTTAAATTAATATTTTTTGTCTCTATTAAAAATGGATTTTAATAAAATTCTTACTTTGACTTGTCCTTTTTTCAATGCAATTGGAATACGATGAATATTAGTTTTTTACGATAATAATAAAAAAGTTCATTTCACGCACAAAATTTAAAGTTTATGTTGTACAATGTTATCATGAATTAGGCGTTCAATTTTTGTTAAAATACTAGTGAACCGTCAATTAAAGTGTCATAAATATATTTCTTCCATTTAGAAATAATAATTTTGTTCTTACCTCAATGTTCCGTCCAGCCATTTTCAAAGCAATTACTGCCGAGAAACAGCAAATGTATCACCTAAATGAAAAAAATTGTGGAAATTACATTTCTTTTGGAATATTCAGTACATATTTAATTCTTTTTTTAACCTATTAATAAGAACAAATTTAGAAGATATTCTTTAATTTAAAGCTATTTTGAGTTCATGAAATATTACAAAAGAATACGAATTATAAAAAAATACCAGAAATTGGCTATCATCAAATTCGTCACTCTCCAAATTAGTTTTATAACATTCCGCAAGAAATTTAATTAAAGGCCAGAAGCAATAAATTACCTCCTTCATATTTAACAAAAAAATTATATATTTCTTAAAATTACAACTATTTACATTTTTCAAAAAATCACCGAAAAAATAATATTATTATTCGCATTGCATTAAATCTTTAAATTATTTGTAAATTCTTCACAAGGGCCACATAAATCTTTAAATTATTTATAAGTTCTTCACAAGGGCCACATTGAATTAAATATCATCTCACGTTTAAAAAAAGCATTTTCTAAAAAAATGTCAACAATTTTCGTATAAAACCTTAACAACAAAAAAAAAACCGTTTACACTAAGGAAAGTTTTCAATCGTCATTTAAAAATTATTTTCTTTATACACGAGCTAGAAAGCTCAATAATGATTTCATTCTTTTTTCTCTCTTTCAATGTAATCTTTTAATCTCAGAAAAAATAATTTTAAGCTTTTGTAATTCTATACATGATTATTAAATTATAATTTACCTCTTTAATTATAAATTTAATTTTCATGCTTGTTAACTTTCAATAAATGCATCATGATTGTAAGTATAGTAGATTATTTGAAAACAAATGCGAAAAGACACAGACAGCTGTTAAGTTTGAATGCTGCGTTTATTTAGCTAATTTTTTCAGCTGCAGTGACAAAATCAAAGGGCATAAAGTTAAAAGTGAGTGTATAGAAAAAGGAAAAAGAAAGCCATTGATTGCTTGAGGATTTTATAAACAATTTTTTTTTTCTGAGTTCCCACAAGAGTGCGGAGTCCAAAAGGAATAAGGCACTTTAAAAAAAATCTTTTTCCCTGTTCCGATGGCAATTTTTTTTTAAGTAAATACATGCTGGTTTTTGTTTTTGCATGATATTGCGTTATCTTTCATTACTCAAAACTGGTAAACCTGAAGTTTAAGGAATAAAAACCAATTTATTCTTTATGAAACAGCCTTTCTTACATTTTAGATTTCATGAAATTTGTATCATTGATATCAAAATTGAAACACTTGACAATCATATCACACAAAAAATTCAAATTCATTTGACATTAAAAATTAAAAATTCTCAATTATCGAGAGTATTTCACCCTAAGAAAAAAATGTATTCATAGTTTTAATTTTTTCGAAAATGTATAGTTACCTAAATATACTGTAATTACAAAAAAATTAAATAATGCGATTTAATTTCTTTACCTTTTACAATTGGAATTTTTTAAAATCTAAACCTTGAGATATTATATCTGAGTTACAAATAGAAATATTTTCCATTAAAACTTCTACTGTAGGCATATTATATTGCTGTAAAAAGTATAGGTTTAAAATTACTTTCAAAAGTAAAGTTAGGGGCTCATAAAATCAAATAAAAATGCACTGTTAGCATAAAATTACAGTGCATTAATTTATTTGTTCTTTTCAAAAATAAATTGCAATATGATTTCAACTAGCATTGCTTATTACATTTGACATTGCATTTATAAACTTTAAATATTTAATGAACATGGATCATTTGAATTTATCGGACTAATAAATGATTGAAATTACTATTCAAAAATATAAGATTCTTTAAGTTTTTCTTTAGTAACTGAATTAAGAAAGAGGGGAACTTTCAACATCATAAGGAATAAAGAGTTCATATCATAAGGAGTAATAAAAAATAGTCTTAAACTTGGATTAATTTAATTTGACTGGAAATAAGCAAAAATAAGAAACATGCGTAAATCAATTTTTATCAATAAAAATTATTTATATTAAAAAATCATATTGCATTCTGAATTTTTTCATATTTATATGCATTTTTAAAGTTTTATCTACTTTGAATAAAACTGTTTCTTGATTTTAATTAAATTTAAAGCATTAAAAATTCAATAATAAAATTTAATTAAATTGATCTGAGAAACAAAATTCAAAAAATTGGCAAAAAAAATTTTTTAATGACAGATTTCCATCAGAAAACCTCGCACCTGGGAGTATTTCTGTACACAACAGTCCTCTCTTTCTTTTCTTAGAGCTATTATAGGATTCGTTACTGGCTTGACTGAGACCAGTATTTTTTTTAATCATTTATTATTGAATTGAAAAAAAAAACCTTCAATTCTCAACATTTTTCATTGCAGGTGTTCAAATAAAGTATCTTGATGTCAGACATTTGTTTATAATGGTTTAGCAATTATTTTTACTGTTCTTTTCTGTTAATCAAATTCTTTTTTTTTCTAATGAACGGTTTGAGATGATTGAAATTTCACATTTTTATTGTTACAAATGCTTCAAACCCATTAATCTGAAAAAATACTTCATTTGAAATTTACAATTGAACTTTTGACATAAGTCTCGGGTTTTGAATATAAAAATAATTTATGTATATAAAATAAAAATTTATACAATTCGAAAAAAATAAGCAAATATAAAAATCGCATCGTTTCTCACAGTTAAAAAAATCTATGGATTTTGTAATAAAAATTGTTTAAAAAATTTGATTTATTTCCAAAAAAGATTTTATTTCCTGTTCTTTCTTTTTTTAAGTTATCTTGATTGACAAATGTTCGAAAATACTAATATTGCAGAGTTTCTACATTACTTTGTTTTTAATAACGGTTTTTGAATCATATATTTACATTCACTTCTTTTTACTTTTTATGACTACAGCAGAAGTTCATTTTTTGGATAATGCGAAGGAAGAATTGATAAAAAATCAATAGCTTGAAATAATCAACTAACAATTAATTATTTTTATGGACACCAGCTAGGAAAAATTTATTATGAAAATTAAATATTTTTAATCATTAAAATTTACAGTTTAAGTTTTGAAAACGTTTTCATTATTTATTTATTTTAATATTTAATTTCCGACATTGAGAGTCTTTATTCAATATCCATAGCACGGTAGAAACGTCATTGCAAACGATTTATTTATTTATATAATTTTGTTTGACTTTTTCAGATAAAAAATGGCATCATTTCGATTATAAGTAGAATTATCGTTAAGAACCTTTTTGTAAATTGTGACTCATTCTAAAAATTTTAGAAAATATTTAACTAAATAGTTTTCCGAAAAATAAGAACATTTGAATACGGAATTTTTGAAAATATTTACCAACGGATCTAATCAATAATATTCGAAATTAGAAAACTTATGCTTTAAAAAAAGATAAGGAAAATGTTGACTCTATGGAATTGAAATGTTTATCAGCAAATTTTATTGATTGTGGACAATTTTTTTCATGAAATCATCAGAAATCAAATACAGTTCAAAGGATATGCAAAGGTAAGTTAAATTTTCATTTCAAGCTTATAAACTAATACTTTTTTAGTTAAAATGTGTACGAATAATTCAATGAATTATATGTTGTAAACAAGTGTAAACTTCTGATTCATTTGAATGACTCAAAAAGTATTTAGATAAATATTATTTCAGAAGGAGTAATTTCGATAAATACTTAATGGAAAATGTGACTAGTAATGTTTGGTTTCCCAATGTTTGAGAAATAAAAGTCTCAAAATGACTTTTAATATTTTAAATGCATACATAATTAAAATTCTTTTAATGCTTGTGAAAAGATATTTTTATTTAATAAAAGCTATTATAATTTAATTTTTATGGTATTTTTATTGTAATATCAAGTTTATTATTTATTTCCCATTGTAATTCTTTTTATACATTTCCTGAGTGACTTAGTCTATAAAACTGGGGGCTGTTTTTAAATTTTGTGCCTTTTATGGGGGTCCTTTTTTTTATTTATAAACTATTATCTCAAAAGGAGATCATATTTAGTTTTATATGAGTATCATCGGCGTGCAGTTAAAGACGACTAAGTAAAAAAAAGTGTTAATGAATGAATTCCTGTTATTTTAAAATGCCTTTAAATTTTGAAACAGAAAACATTGTGTAAATCAATATTTGTCTCTCATGTATTGTATACAATGGAAAAATTTATAAAAACGACTTTTTTTGTAGAAATGTTTTTTAAACAAGAATATATTTTTATTATGCAATTTTTTTATTCATAAACTGTCGTCTCAATAGAAGATAATATTTAGTTTTCATATAAATATAATCGGTGTACAATTAAAAGTGATCAAGTAAAAAAGGGGTTAGTGAATTCTTGTTATTTTATAATGCTTTTAACAGTTTAAGTCTTATAACAGAAAAATGGCTAGTTACAGAAATGACAGTTTAAAACAAGAATGTATTTTTATTTCAGTGATCTTGTTTGTTGTGATGTATTTTGAGTAAATTTTTGAGGCATAAAAAATTAAATCATCAAAATAAATGTTTTGAATTAGAAGCCTTCTCGTCCCCCTTTACTTTTCCAGAATAATAAAGTTTACAGCAATAGAAAATTTTGGTATCACTAAAATATGAACTGCACAATTTTCTTCAATGCTAAATTTGGAAAGATTAATTGAAATTTATTTAATACTATTTGGAGGCGATAGACACTATAAAAATAATGTTATTAAATAAAAATTTATATATTTTTCAAGTATAAATGATTTTACAAACTCAAGCATCTACAGCATACTTTACTTGCCCCAAGAATGCTGAATTTTCCACTATTACTAAATAAATTGGGTAAAACTGAAGCTATGCAATACTGACTTGTTCACTTAAACCTGTGTTAATTTGTAAATCAAAATATGTCACTCTACTTTCCTACCCATGGATTCTAAAGGAAGCAAAAAGTAAGTTAATCAGAAGTTTTGAAAATGAATTCATAAGGAATGGGATTAGTATGTCACCAGTTTTTGCTGCTTCATGAAATCTAAAATGATTAATAAACCGTCGGAGGAGTTTATCTTCTGGTAGTTCACTGACAGATGTAATGCCAATTTCTTTTTCATCTGGCCAGATAAAAATGCATGAAAAGCTCTCTGTAAATTAATTTTACTTCTGTTTATGTGATTCTAACGACTTCGACGCAAAAAAAAGAACAAAAATCAAAAAAATTATGCATGGGAAAGCACACAAGTTTTGAAAGTTAGATATTACAACAGTAAATACTTGTTATTGTTTTTAAGCACTCGCATTAATAATAATAGTATTAAAATTAATATTTAATTTAGTGTTTACAAATGATGTTGCAAAAACAATTGCAAATTGCAAACTGTTAACAAAATACACAGATTTTCTCCAATGAATTGATAAAAAACCATTAGCGAAAAATGTATAAGAATCTATAGTAAAAATTTAAAGTATTATTTAAAATTTTAATCCACTCATAATTTTTTTATTCCACCAAAACAAGTATAATATATAAAATAAGAAGAAAGCATTTAATATCATTTAAATAATAAAATTTCTAGAATTTAAATTATTTTAAAGAGAATTATATAATGATATAAACAGCTGATATAAAATCCCATAATTATAACAGTCTTTTGAAATTTTTCAAATTCTTGATATTTTGTTTCAGAGAGGAGTGATGAATTGTCCTTTTTTTCAACAAATATCAGATGTAATATACATTTTTAAAGAGTCTTAATAAACAGTATTCAAAATAGACGCCAAGTAACTGGGAAGATTACCATATATTATCCATTAATCTGCTAAAAAAAAGAAGTACTATCGTCAATTTAATTTTAAAATATTTAGTATCCGTATAATATTTCTCCAAATAATCTAATATAGATCATAATAGCTAAGTTAAATTGTAATATTCACCACTCATATAGGTGTTAGCAGAGGTTTTTTTAAAACAGCATTTGAAAGAATAGGGATATATCAGTCACAGTCATAAAATAACAAAGAAAACTTTTTTTGTCGATAATTTTTGTTGAACAAATTAAGGAATATTGTTTCAAACTCGGACTTACAATTATCTTTTCCTTATCTAAAAACATATGAAGCTCAATCTTCGTATTTTTATTTAGTTGATAGTCCCAAAATTTTATATGCGATTGTGGATTAACACAGTCGTCTTATAAAGTGATGAGTTTTGCCGGAACTACGAGAGAGGGGTCACAATTCTCTTTTTTTCATTAATTACTTCAATTATCAAAAATAACTAGATTTCTTTCTAAGGAAAAAAACAATTAATTAAATCCTATCGATAAAGAAAATTAACTAAGTCACACAAACTATTTTTTATTTTATTTTATTTTAAATATCATTATTTAATCCTTTTTTTTACTTTGGAATAATAATTTTTTTCGAAAATTTAAGAGAGAAAAGCTTTTTTTTTTCCTCAGATACATACGACGCTGTCAGTTTACTCTACTCTAAAACTCTAGATTAGACAAACTCATTAACCTAAAATACCATTCCGAGATGAGAAGTTTACAGGAAATATCCCGTTAGTGAGAAATATATACAATATAGACAATGTCTTGGCACAGAGGCAGCGCTTCTTCCTCGTGATGAGGGCGTTCGAGTCCCGATTAGGACATGGTTGTTCTGTGTACTATCTGTGAGATATGTTAATTCACCCCCTGTAAAAAAGACTGTGAAAGCGAATGTGATGAGTGGGTAGCTAAGTCGTACTATTGGCCCTAGTTGGAGCTACTTCAAAACCAAGAGACGCTCCTTTAGGCTTAAAACTCACTGATGCCACGGTGAAACTTGTCCATAACAAGAGTCATTAGTAACAATAACAATATAACCTTCACAGCAAAGATTTAGTTTATTTATTTTTCAAAATAGCTCATCAGTCATTATTGGGATAAATCGTAATCTTGTAACATTGTATGAATAATACAAGAATTAGAAACTTCTTTCCAAATTTTCACACCATAAGTCGGGAGAACGTCTGCTTTTCGATGATAAATTTAATGTACACTAGTTTTGCATGTAATTTGTGCCTTTCGGTTTCGGAAGCTGATTTCGGGTCTTAAGCTTCCAACCGTAAAGACAGATCTCATCTATAACCCTCTGTGATCTTGCATTGTGAATGGAAAGGGCGCATAACTGTATAAATATGCAAAAAAATATGCACTTCACTGCTTCGAAACTCATATTAACCATTGTAAAATTCAAGAATCCTGAGTTTACGAGCAGTAGACTAAAGTTGCCATCATAGACTCCACTTTTCATGAATAGAACCATGAAAATATTATTCTCATACATCAGGAATACTTGGGTAAAAGTACCTAATTTCAAAATCTCGGAATATTTTTTGAATTGCCATATTAAGTTATAAGAATTAAGATTGAGTATTTGTTATTAATTTCTGCATGAAATATTATGCAAGATTCAAGTTTATATTATATGATTAAATAAATTAATTAATCTTAAAACATCGATTTGTTATAGCAAGAACATAAAAACTAAGGAGATATATTTATCATTGAGAAAAAAAGCATCAAAATATTTTCTCAATGAAATCTATTTTATTCATTTAGAAAAGGAAAATAAACTACAAATGCACCTAACCTCTCAAGTATTAACCTCTGTGAGCTATAAGCATCCCCTAAAGAAACCTCTATTACCAAATTTGTTGTGTAGAGAATGACATCACAAGGCCAAAACGGAAAAGCACAACCTCTCTAAATAGAACCTATCAATCCACAATTAATTATTGGCTCTCATTCAATGTCTTTAGTTAAAATGTTCATCATATATCCCCTGAAATTACTTCAAAATGGCATACATTGATATGAACTTTAAGAAGATTCTATGTTATTATAGTATACATTGGTGATACCTTAAATGATGTAAGATGTGGAGCCCTTTATAAATATATTTAATTTAAAAAATTATCTGTGGGTTATCCTATGGATAAATCCGGCAGTAATCATACTTAATATATAAAAAAGTTTTTTTAAAAAAAATTAGTTGTTATTTGATCTTTTGTAAAGGGTAATCATATCCATATATTATTTTATATGTCACATTTTCTTCTCAATTGTAGCATAGTGATGTAGGGGTATAATGTAGGTTATTAGCTCATTCTTAAAGAATATAATGATATTAAATTATTAGAGTGTTTATTTCCTTCTTCTGAACTAAAAATGACTTGAAAAATTAAATAATAATTCTTTGTTTTCTGTGTTGTGGCCATGAATTTTGGTAAATTTTATTATTTCATACCAATACCATATCACAATTATATCAGTCCAAAAGATGGACAAATAACAGATATTTAAGTTCAAAGTCTTAGTGTACTAAAAGGAACACCATTTTTGTTTAAAGAATCAAATAAAGCAACAAGAATCTGTCCATTTTTTCGTATCAGTACTCATTAGGCGTTATTTTGTGATTTATCTTTGGCATGTATAATAAACATAATAGACACATTCCCTTCGACCAAACTTGATACGGACCAATAAGTTTAGAGTTAAAATAAAATTCAAAGTCTCATTTATTTGGATCCAGATATCAAGTTCACGCATACAGGGTAAATAAAACATTCATAGATTTAACCCAAAATTAGAAACAGATCTACAATTTTGTATAAAAGTGATATGATGAAAATAGTCTATATTAAGCCGAATTTCATTCATCTACAGAGGATATTTACACATTTTTAGAGATTTAGATGAAGAATTTAAAAAAAAAACAAATGCCAAGAATAAAAATGTCTGGTAAAAATATACTATTTAAATGAAATATATAGCTTTCTACTTTCAAATTTATAATTCTTTCAAAAGTAAGGATATGTTTTGAGCATTCTGAAATAAAATACTCCAATTTCATCATTCAATTGATTATGAAAAGCATAGTATTAGAAATTCTCAAAGCTAAATAATTAATTAAAAAGGGAAAACCGTCAATCAATACTTCTACTTAAAAAATTAAAGAATTCGCTTTTTAATTATAATTAAAATGACTGTACGTTTGTATGGGTTTATTTACCAATTTTCAGGGAGCTGACAGAAATTAGAGAAATGCTAAGTAAAATGAGCTGCATATAAAATAGTATGAATTATACATCTATTGAAATTTGAATCCTATAATAATCTGCTGTAAAAGCTAATAAAAAGTTACAGAAAATATGTAATTGGAAAATTGGAAACCATTAATTCCAGGGAAATAACTGGTTGACATAGGCAACTTTTTCATACATTTCTGAAGTGAAATTGCTGTCAAGAGAAAATCCACTAATAAAGAAATCAATATCAAAGTTTCTGAAGGCATTTGTAGCAACATTAAATAGAATAATAGATTTAAAATTTAACAGTTTAGAAATCTAAACCGTTTTTTCTCCTTTGAAAGGCATTTTTCATAAATTCATCATATCAAAACATTAGTTATCCCTTAATAAAAAGGATAAATGGGAGTATTTGTTGATGGAAAATTTTGTGAGCATGATTTTCTTTAAATTTTCATTTATGCCTCATTTTTTTATAAATTCTTTTTAAATTCTTTCATGATCGGAAAATAAATAAAATAAAACCCTGACTATTAAAGTTAAGAAGAAATTCAGATGCAACTACCTATGTAAGAAATATAATCATATTTAAAATTAAAACTTTAATTCTTAACTATTTTTGCTCACAAATACACAAACCCCTAATAAGTTTTTTTGTATAATTTTAAGAAAATCCAATAAAGTTGTGATCTAATAAATTACTTAAAATATTCATAGTTGTTCCCATTTGATCGATACAAATTAATGCAAGAAAATTTTCTTAATACAACAATCTATTCATTTCAGAAATCTACACAGTTTTTTATTCTTTAAATAGTCACTTTCCATAAATGCTTCATATTAAAACGTTAATGATCCTCTAATAAAAAGGATAAATGAAAATATTTGATGATGGAGAGTTATTCAAAATTTCATTAAGATCTCTATGCGTGAAGAATAAGAATATAAATCAGTTATTTATTTAAGTAAACTCTCCGATATTTAAATAAACATTCACAATTTCATTTCGAAATCAAAACTGAAAAAAAATGACTACTTTGTAAACTGTCAGCATTAAAATAAAAAGAATACTTACTCACTTTCCGAAATTCACCTTTCTAAAATGCCTCACTTTTTAGCGGAGTTGAGCGATAAAATGCAAGACACAACTGCTTGCGAAAACCATCAGATTATCATTAAATAGAAGCGCCACCTAGTAATGAAATCGGTGAATACTTCTCATTGGCGGTAAAAACAGAGAAGGTTTGGGGAAGAGAGGAGAACATTCTCTCGCTCCTCCCTTTCGACAACAGTTTTCATTTCGGCTCTCTGGAGGTCATATGTGAACTTCATTTTTCTACTGGCAGTTGGCCACGCCCCTAAACAAAGACAAAAGGACACCCTCTTATTTATTTATTTTAGGTATATTCACTTCGTTGCATCCTGAAACAAACGTAGAAATAGAGTTCGTTATTTATACTTTGTTCTTTGATTTACACGTGCGTACAATTGCTTTTGTTGTTTGTTTGGAAAAAAGTAAGTAAAGCATTATAGAGATAAAATTATACATTTTCGATTCAATCAGATATGAATAATTTCTGAAAGAGCAGCGACAGCTATTCGTCAGTGATTCCAATCAGCTTGTAAATAAGTTTGATATCCATTCTGAATGCGATAATTTATCATTCTTCTTTGAATGAAATGCAAAATTAAATTATCTTTAATTATTTAGCAAAATCAAGTAAATGAAAAACGGACATTTCTGCACTTAGAGCAACGGCTAAACTTTGAATTGCAAAAAATTTACAAAGCAATAATTTAATTGAAATAATTTTAAAATATCTTTCAAATTCTGGAAAAGTAAAAACAAACATTGTCATATTTTAAATAAAGGCACTATCTAAAGCAAAAAATTGCTGCGAAATTAGGGAAAATTAGATTAGTTATGGATTATCTGGCTGTAAGTAAATGCAAATTAGATTAGTTATGAATTATCTGACTGTAAGTAAATGCAAATTAGATTAGTTATGGATTATCCTACTGTAAGTAAATGTAAGCAGCCAAGGATATTCCTTCATATTTTTTTGTAACTTTAAAATATTTACTTAACAAAATAAGATTCAGTCTGATAAAAAAAAGTTGAGCTTTACGAAATCAAGAACTTTTTAACAAATGGGTTAATTTTAAAAATCATATTGCAATAAAATATTCTTATATTGAGTAACCGGGGACAAAAATCAAATTCTTGCTGATAGTATAATGAAAGAAAATGTTGAAATCGAAAGATAAAAAGCTGAAAATTTATACAAGCATATATGCAGAAAAAACTTCAATACACTACGCGCATTTACTCGTTAACATATACAAATGAAACACTTTAATCATATGTGTAATTTATCTTCGAAATCCCCGAAATTTATTGAACAATGATTTACAACTTAAGTAATATTATTAAGTTCTATATATTGTACAGTACTTCTCATTATAATTAACAGATATCATTAAACAATTACTTTTCTTATAAGCGTGTTGGATTTTGGTAATACTAATAAAAGAACTGGGGAAACTTGTGTGTCGGGTTATTATTATTTTTTTTTTGGTATGAACAATTATTTATTGGTCTGCTTAAAATAAAGAAATGGATATCCATTTATAGTTTGACTAATTGTTTCCAATTAGATTCATTATAAATACTTAAAATAATACATTCTGCTAATACAAGATTTTATAATTTTTAAATGTATCTAATTAATATAAGAATCTGCAAATGGCTTTAAGTAGAAAATATCATCTGATCAGAGAACAGTAACTGATATACTTAGAGCCGCTTTATGCAAGTCAGATTTCACTCGTTAATAAGTAAAAAACTATGCATATGAATTTTGTAAAAGAATAATATCAGTGAATAAAATTATTTATCTTATAATAAATATTTAAATTTTAATATACCAAATTATTAATAAAATTACAAGTCTTTTCAGAAATGATTCAATGTCTTAACTTCAAAGTCAGATTTCAATCGTTAGCTGTATATATTATCCTATGGTTTAATTTGTCAATTCAAATACAATATTATTATTCTGTGTTTCATAAATAACATCCGTATTATGCGGAAACTTTTTTGAATGCTCATTGTTTTTAGATATTCAACATCAAATTCCTCTTTAAAGGCTATTATTTATTATGTGTTCAATTTTTTCTTCTGTGTGATATTAATGTTCAGTTTTTCTGCATTTTAATATTTAAAAAAATCTTTTTTTTTATTTCAATGATATCGCTTACAGCAAGTACTGTTGCATCTGTGGTGGAATCAGAAGAATCTGCGTTGCCTGATCATTCTTCGGATGTTTCAATCATGGATCACAGACTTTTTGATGATTTTTTTTTTTGTTCTTTGGTCATTCTAAATGCTTGTTATCCTTCAATTTCTTTTTTCTTTCTTTAATATCTGACAAGGATTGACATCTCCCTAGTTTTTGAGAATTTCAACATCCAGTCAGCGACAATATACCTTCTTTCCGTCTTTAGAAAGTACCGTCCAAACAGTACATCAATTAGAATATGCACAGTTAAATTCTGTATTTTCAGAATGAATCTGTCAACAAAAGTCAATGCTGTATTGCTCTGCTTGCTTCAATCATTTGTTCTGCAACTCAAATTGGAACTCCAATATTCAAAATTGCTTTCACAAAAGGTTTCGATCTCTTTATCCAATCAGGGTTTCTGGGCATCTAAACGTTTAATTATGAATATGTAATTAAACGAATACTTATTTATACAAAAGTGAAATAAAAGTTGAAATTTTTATTAAAATATAGTTGAAACCTTCTTTAAAATTATACTTCCACTGTTAAAAATAGGAACAAATTTCTCTTTTTAAATAAATTCTCCCATTTATTTAAAGATTTTAACAATTTTTAATAACAGTAATAGAAAACGTCATTTTATAATTGTAACATATTGAAACTTTCTAAACAAATTGCATACTTTTTGTCCTTAAAAAGGCAATTGTAAAAAAAAAATAATAACTTCAAAAATATTTACATAATCAAGTCTTTTTATCTATATATTATGATAAAACTTTCAAAAAATAACAACATAAAAATTAGAATTGCCATTGTACTTAGAATTCATGGTTCTAGATATGAACCTTGAATTCTTAGGTACAAGATAACGCAATTTCATGTAAGAAGTTTACCACTGAAAATTCCAAATAGTAACGAGACATATTTAACATTTCAATTAGTACTTAAATTTATCATTAAAATTATGTGCTAAATTTCAAAGAAAATTATATGATTTACTATTTTGAAATAATAGAGCGGGTGTCCTGGCACAGAGGTAGCGCGTCTTCCTCGTGAACTGGGCGTCCCGGGTTCGAGTTCCGGTCAGGCATGGTTGTTCTTCTGTGTACTATCTGTGAGGTGAGTGAATGTGCTCCCTGTAAAAACAGATTGTGCAAGCGAATGTGATGAGTGAGTAGCTAAGACGTACTCTTGGTTCTAGTTGGCGTACTTGACACAAGAGACACTCCTTCGCTTTAAAAATCGCTGATTGTATCAGCGAGCACCATGGCAAGGGCTATTAGTATCAACGAAATAATAGAAGAGATGAGTAGCACAACTTTACTTTAGACTCTTTAAAATCTTTTTTCTTTTATAACTAGGTTTCAAAATCACTAGAAAAGCAGCAGTTTTTATATTTTCAATTATGTAACTGAGAAATAAAACTTTAAACTAAGTATTATTTAAACCCTGAAGGCCCTAGATACAAATCTTCTTTATTTGTAGAGGCTGAAAAATTATCATTAGTATATATATATTTTTTAAAAGTCATAACTTAAAAACTAAGAATCGAAACTAAAAGAATGTGAGGTGAAATACTTATGCATTAAAAAATATTTAAAGAATTTGTAAAGATTTTAATCTACTCCAAAATAATATTGATTTGAATAAATGTTCAACGACATTCATAGAGACATGAAGACAACAAATAAAGAGATAATGTCTTCAAACTAATCGCATGTTGGGATGTCTTCTAACTGGAAGGATAGATGATGATGTGTTCGCTAAACAACGGAAAGAGGGGTGCAGTAGCTTCTGAGGGTATGGACCCCTGAGCACCCGAGGGCAGAAGTCTGACTTCTAGATTATATGAAGATGATCTCATTCGCTTGCACAGCCCCTCACAGGAACATTCACACACCTCACTGACAGAACACAGAATAACAATCTTGACCTGTCCGGGACTCGAACCCGGGACGCCCAGATCACGAGGAAGAAGCATTTCCCAAGATCCTGGAGGAAGGGTAGATGAACGTTAAGATATGTTTTTTCCTATAATTTATCTAATTGAACATTTTATTGTAAAGTATAATAAAACAGTAAAGAAAATTTTAAAAAATAATTAAATGAGTAATAAATAGTATATCAAATATTCAATTTACAAATTTAAGATAGATATTTCATGCTCCGTTGACCTTTAAAAACTTTAAATCTCTTTGCTTTATCCTTTATAAACGTAGAATTTTCGAGTTTTTGCTAGATTTTCCGGTTTTTAAAACAGGCAATTCTAAGTAATGATGTCAGACATGGAAATAGTTTCATTGAAGAGCAATATGACTGCTGGGCTCATTAGATGAGTATGAAATACTCAGGGAATACGAGTTTTGTGATGTTGTTTTCCTCCAAATAACATGGAATGAAATGCTTCCTTCTTCTTTTTTTTTCCTATTTTATTTTGTCTGAATGTCTTTTTAATCTCTTAATTGCTTCTTAACCCTAATAGTTTTTGTTTACAGTGGATGAAAACTTTTAAATCAGTACACTCTTGAATATTTTGCAACAAATTAAGTTTCTTGTTCCCATTGTTTCTTTCATTCAATTATTATTTTGTGATATTTTGCATAATATTTTGTTCATAAGGCATACTATTGTAAATGCTTTTTCAGTATATATATATATATATATTGAACATTATATATGTTCAATATATAATGTTCAAGAAATATATAAAAAAAAATGT
>JAOUZG010025245.1:2193439-2209691 GCA_026289955.1 Argiope argentata | reverse complement strand
CGCTGTACTTAAAATTGAAGATATGATGATTCATAACATATGCATAGTGATGCATCAAAGTTTTATTTGACTGTCTTCTTCAATTTTAAGTACAGTGTCGCTAATAATTTATTAATAGCGAATGTTAATTTAAAAAAATCGCTATTTTCTGCCAATGTTTTTTTTTAAATATTCCTCTGATTTAAGATATTCTAAACTGTGAAGATAAATGTATCATTTAAAATGTGTACGATCCTATTTCTTCTCTTTAAAAAGGATTCAAAATTGAGCCTTTATATGTTCAAGCCACAACCATTTATTTCCTCATGTAATGGGCATATAAGAAGGACCTTTAAAATTCATTACGACAAAGGATATATACGAACACAAATAGGAGTTCAGGACGAATACGCCAAAGGGCAATTAAAAGCCAATAGTGCGACAGGCGAATTTTTTTAGAACTCCATTAAGTGCAATTTGTTTTGTTCACTTTTAATCTTTAGATTTTTCATTTTCAACAATTAAGATTTTCAGTTAAGAAATTAGTTGTACAATACGAAAAAAAAATCAGCTAAGCTCATTCCAAATTCAAGAGAGGGGATTAACACACACAAATGCGCCAATTTGTTGATAAAAGTAGAATGCCGTTTGCTAGATCAGAGGTTTCTCATATGTGGAAGCAATAAAAACGATTGCGCTTTAATCCATCAACAAGCTAAGGCTTTTCAATTCTTTCACTCATTACGGAAAGTATAAGAGAAAACCCTTATCCCCTATTTTAGAGAATCCTCTTAGTCAGTCTTAATTATCTTCAATGGCACTTACGGAACAGTAGTGCTAGGTATATCCATTTCCTCTCCCAGAGATTTCTGCTGAAAAAAAAAAGATTTTCGAAGCGCGCAATCCCATTAAAAACGGGAGCGATATTAGAAATGAGATTCTAAATATTTTCCCATTAAAGAAAATCTTCCCCTCAATACGAAATTTAAAAATAAATTAAAGAGTGAAGAACAATTCGTGATCATTTTTTTAAATGGCATTATATTGTAGAAACAGGTTATGAGTAACTCAACTCATCAGAGTAAGTTATTGTGGTTCACACGTTAACTAAATATTATAAATAGTTGTTGGTGTTCTGTATTTGCTTGGTTGTAATAATTGTTCGTGTTTGTTTTAGAAGTAATTGCTGCAAAAATATTTTTAATATTGTTTTGTGTTTAATGAAACTGTTTTTCTGCTGTTGCATCTGGCAACGAGGATTGTGTTTTGATTAAAATAGAACATGTTCTAAATGAACGATCGCGTTTACTTGGAATCGACATACTCTATGTTTTGATTTTATTATTTTAAAAACACTTTCAGCTGTTGGTAGTAATATCTTAAAATAAGAAATGTTTATTTTGTGTCTTATCGGACATTTATAATCTGCGTTTTAAAACACCGAGTCAAACGCCGGTAATATCATTGTGAAATTTGGATAACGTTCTTTATTATTAAAGTTACTTTTTCAATGATGTCGAAGAATCCAAAAGATATGTTTCCAAAATTTTTGCAGTCCAAAAATTCTTATATACTATCCTATTTAAACCCTTTAATTCGCAGTTTAAGAAGCCATATCGTAGAATAAACATCACCCTGGCAATTCCTAATTCTACAACAGGACTGTAGAATGGATCTTGTTAAAATTGGAAGGAGGTAAATAGTTTCTTATGTACATAATCAAACGGCTTAAGATGCTAGTAATTTGATGAATTTCAATAGATTTTTCAATATTCAAGAAAACATTTTTCATTATTCTTCTGTCTTTTTTCCCTGGAAGGGATAAAAGGATTTTTAACAGCAATTTTTAATATTATTAATAAATGGAACCCAATTTTTGTCGTTTTATATTTTATTGAGCTATAAAGATTTTAGTTTAATGGGATAAGGATTAGTTTCCACTTATAATTTCATTTATATCTAAATTATAGGATCATTTAATTAGTTACTCAATAAAACGATATAAAGGAAACACAAGGAACTATCCTCAACATCCATTAAAGTTCATAGGTAAATTGAAATTAAGCTCGAAAAATAGAATGATCGAATCACCCTAAAAATTAAAATCAGTACTGTGATGAAAGCATCGGCTCGGTTCATGCTACCTACCGCGTCGTTAGGGTGGATGAACAGAAACATGCCATTATTATACCCACCAAAAAAGCAAAATCCAACCACCATTCAGGCCTTTTTTTCATCCCTGCATCTGAAGGTCACGGATGCACCCGTTAGGATTGTAGGCGAAATAATCGAAAAACTGCATACATACCTTAAAATTTTAGTAATTTGAATTAATTAAAAATTCATCTGTCTCGATAGTAGAGGAAACAATTTAAAAAAAGAAAAAGAAGATACAAATAAGCTGTGTAAGTAAAAGAAACAACTCAAATGCTGAGCGAAGACGGCCATTCTATGTGATGAAGGACAAACATCCCTTTATGAACACTAAAATGACACCATAAAAAAATTCAAACGCCATTATTTTCTATTTAAAAATGCATCATTATTAATGTTTATTTTTTCTTTGCGCGTAAACGAAACGCTGCCTGATATTCTTCTTTCTAAACTTTTGTAATAACTCTCATGATTAACTTAATAAAGTTCGACTATCTCGTACTTAACATATCAACAATTATTAAGCATAAAGATGCGGAAGTAACTCATTATTGAGGACAGTGAAAATTCAAAAGGAATAAATGTGTAAAGTGAGAATTAATTCATTCATTTATTAACTAAGAACCAAATTGATGTGTGAACCTGTGTTTTAAAAATTGATGAGGTAATTATTCACTTTTGGGGTGGCATTAATATCTGTATTCGGAGGGGAAAATGCCAACCATTTATTTACCTTAATAAAAATAGGTAAAATCTTATTAATTTTCTAAAAAATTATTATAACATATTTCAATAAATTCTCAAACTTGATCTGAGGTTCTATTAATTTAATAAGACGAGAATATTAGTCTTTTTCGTTTCGTATTTTATTGTTTGGCTTTTATTATTTTACTTTTAGATAATGGATAAGAAAAGGCAGCATTGATACAACTAATTTTGAAAATTTTAATGGTGTATTTTAATGCAAAAGAATTTTTTGACTGAAATTTGTCCTATCATCGTGTCCGTGTTTTTAGAAATTCTAGTTTAAAGTATAAATAACGCAGAATCAGTTATGTTCAAATACTTGTTAAATGTCAATAAAAAGAGTATTATCTCAATCAGTATTTTGGAAATCAAATCAACAGAATTCAAAAATCATTTTCAAATACTTGTGATATTTCAATAAAAAAAGCGTAATATCTATCTCAATCAATATTTTGGAATCAAAATCAATCGTATTCAAAAATCATGAATACCATACTGTGACGGATCTCGCAAAACTCAACTTCTTCTGTAGTTACTCCGAACAATAGAATTTCTGGGAATTCACAATTACAGAATTCGTAAAGAACTAGAGAATGAATATTTCAGCAAAAAGGCGATATTTGCTCTAGATATAAAGAAAACCCATGTTAAGACAATGGGAATTCCTTCTTCGTGAATAGGTGAAAAGTGCATTTTCAACAAAAATAAAATGTTTCATGGAGATATATGTTTCATGGAGATAAATGTTTCATTAAAAAATATTGATATTAAAAAACTTATGCTTTATAAATATATATATCTTTGCATGTTATTTTGGTCATATTACGTGGATGGATAAAAATAAGTCCATTTATCCGTTCCAAAACAACGTATATCATCTATTGGAAAAATAATCTTTTCAGTCTCGGAAAGATATCAAACACAGTTTAATTATTGGAATTTCGATACCAAAATTGTTCACAATAATAATATTTTACTTGTGTTAAAAGGAAAAATAATAAATTTATATTATCAATTACAGTTAAAGAATCATTATTTTTGAAAATATTATCTATTTGATGGATCAATAAAATTTCAATTTATTAATTTATATTGTCACACAATAACAAATTTAATTAATTTGATTTATTGATTTAATTTATTTGATTGTACAAATTTGGGTTCTAAATTTAGAGATGAAAAACCAGTAGGACATATAAGAGCAATACAACAAAACCAAACTGTCATTTGGAATTGAAAATTCTTCTCTACGTAATGCACTTTGTAGATTGTAATGAGATGGAATAAGGTATTTTTGATTCATGATCCCAAATAAAGACTAACTCAATCTATTGAAATTTCAAATATTTAATCTATTGCATTTCAAAATGTTTATTTAAATTTTTTAAATTTTAATTTCGCATTAAAGAAATGGATATAAAACAAGCTGATAGATTTCGCTCAAAACTTCATAAAAATCAGCAGTTAGCAGTAAGGATTCCATACCACATTTCATCCAACTAGTTTTTTCAGCTTAGAGTTCATAGACGTAATCAAGTTTTGGCGGTGATATGAAATGAGATGTTGCCTAAAAGTTGTTTGTTTATATAATTCATGAAAATAATTACGGCGATTTTCAAGCGATTGTTAATATGTGTATTTTTAAACGAATTATTCTCTGAACTTTTTGGTCATTCAAGAGTAAGTATGTAATCTTGGTCGATCATATGGCAAATTTAATAAATCCATCTTGTTCCGTGCCTAGTTATCGTGTCCCAAATCAACTGGAAGGCATGCGTTAACTTTAAAATATATATTTTCTGAATGAATCATCGAATAGATTGAAACGCTTTTAAACAAACTTGAATATTTAAAATTTTAAAATGGTTATTCTTTTATAAATTTCCTTAAATCGAATAGAATGAAAAAACAATGGTTCAATATTCAAATATTTGTCAAAATGCAGCCTTATTTTTCATGCCAAATTTTATAAAGTGTGAAAGGTCATATTTATAATACAATTTGAGAAATTTACACCCCAAAATAATTTTATTCATCAGCGGGCATTCAATTTTTAATAAGTATGGTAATAGGATTATTGAATTTTCATCATTTGGGTGTTTAATTAATGGGCTTGGTTTGAGGGATAAGTATACTGTTTTGTGGACTCAAAAGGTAGCAGTACTTCAGTGCATTGATGATAGAATTTAAAAAATTATGTGCATTGATTATAGAAAAATGCTGAAGCATTTCAAAAAGTATAACTTTTTCATAAAATTTTCTGATCTCATTTTAATTGACAATATCATTATAGGAGAATTGACACATGGTTATAAAAGAAATAACTTCAAGTATTCAAAAAAATAGAAGAAAATAACTTTCATTAAATCAGATTAAAAAGAAGCAAAATATAACATCTACTGATAATAATAAAGGACAAGGCATTTAGATACATAGAGCAAATATATTCATCATAACTGAGCATCCAGAAAAACGATATCACAAAATAATCGGATAAAGAATTGGAGGATTTATAAACATATTAACAACATTCGGTTCTTTTACCGCCGTTCGATGAAAGAGAAATCCAGCAAGGTACAAAATCCTTTGGACAAATCTCTTAAGCTATGTATCCTTTATCTAAGTCATTATCAATCAGTACCCCGAAAGTGAAACAATTGGAGATATCGAATATTAAATAGAGTAATTCTTAATGAAACAATTGTACAAGCTATTTTCTAAGAAAATTTCTTGACCATTCTTACGAATAAAGGTCGATTCATGGCAATACTAATAAGTAAGCTCGTTTGAGAGAACATACCATTCAATAAAGACGACAAAGAAGCTAATTGTTTAATTGTGAACACATCTCTAGTCTTGGCACTGATATAATCATCTGCGATTTTTATGGATGAGAATATTAATTTTCTGTTCATCTTAGTAGGCATCTGCATTTTTAAAGACGCACATTTTTTAAAAGCAGTTGAAAGAAAAACAGAAAAGAAATTTCAATCTTATTCTGCTGTTGAAAAAATAAACATTAGGGGAAATTAGTCTACTTAATAATAAGTGATTATGGCCCCAATGGCATCCTTTTAATAGCGAAATGAAATTTTAAATAATCTGGATGTTCTCAAATTAAAATTTTAAAAAATTTGCGGATGTTCTGAACCCTTGTATGGCATTGCATGTTTACTCAACATCTAACTACGATACACATTTCTTAAATAATATTCTTTATAAATGTTACATTAAATCGGTATGAAATACTGTCCATATTTGATGGCCAACTGGCTCGGTCGGAATAGTGTTTATGTTATTTCCAATTAAATCTTTTAGGAGTACCTTAATGATTTCTCGAATGAATTTTCAAGCACAAAATGTGACACATAAAATCATGTTATTTTAATAATTTTATATTTGTTCAGCTCATTTTGTATTATAACCATCTTAATCAAGTGCCATGATATCATAGTGTCATTAAAAATGTAACTTTCCAGATAATCTATCTTCTTTAAAAGGATATTATAAACTTCACTTTCTTATCTCATATAAATTATGCAGACAATTTAAAAAATAATTCTTTCTTTGCTTACAATAAAGTTTAAAAATAGATTAAATGGATTATTTAATAGAACGATGTAAACAATTTAAATTTTAATAATGAAATATTTTGCTAAAAATTAGGCGAAAAAAAATATTTTTTAAGAATTACTAAAACTTGGGAAAAACTTGCAGGACAATTACAAAGCTATCATTAAAAAGACATTTTTTAAAATTTAAATAGTAATAGCAAAAACCAGTTTTATACAATAATATTTTTGAAAGTTATTAAAAGTCGCAAAAATACCATTTAATATTTAATTAATTAAAAATTTTTAAAAACTTGAGCATTTGTCTATTTTTTTAAATATATCTATATCAAATTAATAATTCTATTTCAAATGGTCAATCCTACACAGCTCAAACACACACACTCATTTATCTTTATTATTAGCGGAGAAGAATAATATTTTGCTTTCGCTTCTTCCAAAAGAAGCAGCTGCAACCAACGTTCCCTAAAGGGCTTATCATCAAAGCCAACGTTGCCATAGCAATGGAGAGAGAACCGAAGATGTGGGTTGCGAAATAACAAACAGTGGGCTAAAATCTGTCACAACTTTTAAGTTTCTACATTTGAATCTAGCCTGCACAAGATACCCTGCGAGTTTATTGTGCCCAGTGTTGTGCCTTCGTTCTTGGGCTTCCGTTCATGATAGGGACGAGGACAATGTTAACGAACAAGTCGTACTTGAAGAGTCGTTTGAAACCGGATTCCAAATTAAAAATAACCCGGTGAAGTTCCAAATGACCATTAACATCAATAAAGCCAAACCTGAATGATTAGGTTGGTTAATATATATATTATTATTTTGTATATTAACTTATATAGATCGCTGTAAGTTGCATTATTATCATTAGATTATTATGATTCATATAGTTTTAAATAATTTCTATGTTTTTCTCGTGGGTTTTTTTCTGTTTGAATTCTATTTAAACTACATTCAAAGTTATTTAAATAAATTGAGAAAAACATACAGGATAGAATAGGGACTGCTTAGTTCAAATAGTTTTAATTTTTTGTCAATAAATTGTTACTATGAAAATGATTCGACGTTTCCATTAAAATCGACCATTTTTATAACTATATACGATGGTGTAATGCATCAAATCTGTCGGGTATGGATGGTCTTTTGGTTTCGAGAGGGCAGATCGGGAGACACAATCCTCGTCTTCTGACCACGGCTCAAAATTACCGTGATACATCTGAAAACGGTAATAGTTGTACTTTGAAACTGAGGAAAATCAGAAATGGATAGATAGGTTGGACAGAAAATACAAATCTAGCAATAAGTGTTAGTTTCATTTATTAATAAAATAAAGGTTGATGATGTCGTGTCCGCTTTTTACCACGGAAAGAGGGGTGCAGTAGCTTCTGAGGGTAGGAACCCGTGCGCACCCAAAGGCAGAAATCTGACTTCTAGCTCATATGAGGATGAATCCCACTCACACGCGCTTGCACGGCCCCTTTTTACATGGGGGGGGCACATTCATACATCTCACAGATAGAACACAGAAGAACAACCATGCTCGAACCGGGACTCATAGAACACGAGAAAGAAGTGCTACCTCTGTGCCAGAAAGCCGGTAAAATAAAAGTTATAAGTCATAAATAGAAATTTTATTCGTAGCATTGTTATTTATCGCATGTAACTTACGTATTTAATTACTAACGCAAGGTGCAATTCATTAACACATTCCAATACATTAATGTATAATAAAACTGGTTAAATACAAAGTTTCAGAGGAACCTGAATAACCCGAAGCTTCGGACAATACAATAAATAAATAAATAAAATAAATTATGGAAAAAATAACGATGGCGAATCAGAAGCAAAGCTCATGTTTATCCCCAGCTTAAAAGAAACATTTGAATTCATTTTTAAGAACTAATATAAAACCTTAAATAATGGATACAAAACTGGTTATCAACTTTTGAAGAAAAAGGAGAAACCTATTTGACGACGCTATATTCCGGCTGTATATATATCATATATTGTTAGTGTAGCGCCAGTTCAAGTGCACTACCAACATCTGCAAATGGTGTTCGTAATATGCCACTTTTCTCACTTAGCTCGGAATTCTCTAGACCTTTATTTTTAAATACCAATGTCATGTATAAATGATAGCTTTGTATTTCAGCAAGGACTAGTCCATCAATATAATGCGCACCAATATGCGCACTTTGACGCAGCGTAACAGAGAACACTCTAAGCTTAATAGACTATTTTTAGGATGTGTCATTATCCTCAATTTGTGTTCCTATTCCTTGTCGTTAAAGCTCATAACATTCAAAGTCAATACCATATGGCATTCGTATATCAAGATTATTTTATCCGATTTTCCTAAATCCAAACAGGAATAATCCCCAATAAGTTCATATTCCGTAGGTTCCGTGGTACTTCTAAAATTATTTTCAATAGATTTAGGTTCGTCGTCTTCTGCTGATATGTAAAGGAACAGGTTGATACAAAGTGTGCTAAAACAGACTTTCAGGATTATTATTTAACAATGACTACCAATAAAATGACAACGAGTTGCAGGCCGGGATAGCCTGGTTTGTCGAGCGTTGACTCGCACTCTTTAGGTTACGAGTTCGAAACTCACTGGCCAAAAGATTCCTTTGATGTGTGGCGGCTGGCGCTCGTTAAATCTGTTCGTGGTCACAAAGTCCTCCATGTCGAGAGTAATACCACTGGGGGTACTGGGTCAGATGTGATCGTTCTCTGTTCCAGGTCTAAATTACGATCTGAGATGGATGAATGAATAAGCATGGATGAAATCTGCCACCTTAAAAGGGTTGTGACGCGTGTGTAGCTAAGTCGTACTCTTGGTCCTAGATGGCGCTACTTGTAAAACTAGAGACGTATATCTCCGGCTTAAAACCTGCTGATATATCAGGGCAAGTGCCATAAGTAACAATAATAAAAATAATGATATTGGTGCCAGACCATACTTTTAAGTTCACTAAAGCTTTAGGAAATTTGTCTGTCTACCTTCTTAAAAGAGGGCTGTGTTTTAAAAAAATCTGTGATTTGTCTTCCGTTTATTCGGCTATAAAAGGTATCAATTCGACATGAAGCAGAGACTGATGTCGACTGGAAGAATCCCGGTTTGATGGAATTCATTTTAGTGTCGAGTCCATTTTATATTTGGAAGGTGCTTCAGATATCTTAAAAACTAGGGAGAAGGGAAAACGCAATTCAAAATGCAAGATACTAAGGACATATTGGAGGGCATTGTTTTCAAAGTACGCATTGACATTCAAATTTTTACCTGTGCAGCTACGAATGCTGAATTATTCGAAGATGAAGTTTTTTTTATCCTAGTATCAAGCTGTTCAGTCGCTTAATAGATTATCATTCCCATAAGGGCAATAATCTACGTCTCTTCTATATTTTTGGCAGAAAAGAAATAAAGCATATGGAATTACCTATATGTTATTTAAAGTTAAATCCGATTCATAAGGGCATTAATTAATTGATCCTTTAAATAAAGACTTTAGGACTCGCATATGCATCACAATGAAACTCTCAACTTGTGCCAGTCAAGATCTTAAATCCACTATTTTTCTTGTATACTTTTATTGCTTCGAGTATTATAACGACCAATTACATTTTGACTGACACTACCAATTGGAAATTAAATAATACTTTTATTATCTTGAATCGCGTATTTTGGGAAAAATCACAACATCAACTTTTCCCTACCTCACTCTGAAGCAAATTCTTTTAGAATTTATATTGCCTTTTGCATTGCAATGATACGCAATATTATAACAAAATAAAGATATTATGCGCGTTTCCTGTACCTATATGCAATATCATTTGAGTTAATAGTTTCGTTTTTGTTGGTGTTCCTTTAATTTTTACCGCTACTGTAGCAATATTCTATCCTCAATTCGCAGATTTGTGCACCAATAATGTACTATATATTTTGATGTCCTATGTTATAGATTTAATTATTAAGGTAAATTAGCAACAAACGGAAATATTCTTCAGACCATGTAAATAAATATTTGAATCCGAAGAGTTTCTAAAAACAAAACTATTACGTTGAAAAATATACTGACATTTTATTACTAAATATAGTTTGATAAAAAAATTTATTTTCTATGTTTTATTCAATACTAGCCGCCTTTAGTGACCAGTTGGTTCGCCAATATTAATGCCGACTAAAGGGTTAAATCATTTTTTTAAATAACTTGGTCTCACAATAAGTTTTTCAGCAAAATATTTTTAAGCTTCAAATTTCTATAATCATGTAATTCACTTATACTATTATGTAGGCCTTAAGCAGTCCTATCTTTGAAGTCCACATCTCTCTCTGATTTTCTATCAGTGCACGTAAAATTCAATTTTAAATGAAATTGAAAATGATGAAACTTCAATTAATATAAAGACCTCTTTACTCAATCTACGCATGTCTTTAAATAAAACAAAGAACTGAAAGCAGAGTAGTCCGACATTGAAGTTTTATGTTCAATACAGAAATTGAAACATTATAATTTTTTTAGATAATTTATAAGATCTCAAGGAATTATTCAGCAAAAATTTCACAGGTTAATTGAATCCTTCAGTTTTTTATTTTATTTTTAGATGTTTATAAATGCTCTAAATAATGACATTTTTTTAAGGTTTATAAACATATATAAAAAAATTATGGTTTAAATTCCTTTGACCTTATAGATTCATATTTGTAAAATATTCTTAATATTTCAATTTCTAAATAAATAAATAAGCATTTCTATCTTCTTCAAATCTGGCTGATTTATTCAGTTCTAAATATTGCAAGTTTAGAACAATCATCATTTTCATAATCTAGACCCAATTATTCTAGAATAACTCTGATTGGCTTCTTTGATATCTTGATAAAGTGATCTAAAATCGCCAGTTTTTATGGAATAGTTACATTGAAATTTTCATAGATCGATCAGATTTGATGATTGATTTAGTTCATTGGAGGGTCACTTTTCATATTTTAAGGACTTATTGTCTCAAGAATATTTTGTTAAATATGATTCACAGAGCAGATGACGTATGTAAAAATGTAATTCATTGGCATTTTTTCCCTCAATCTACTAATTATATATTTCACTTAGGCCAGTTGCTAAGAGATTTCTGTCTTAATAAAAATGTTTAATTGGATTAGTAATATATGTATAGAAAAATATCATAGAAAACGTTTCCATCCATTTATTTTCCAAAAATATCAAAAGTATTTTCATTTAAGCAGACACATGCCGAAAATGACATTTTTATATGTTTAATTTGGAATGATAGTTGATTTATTTTTTCTCATTTGAGAACATGATATTGTTTTGGTTAGAAAGTTTTGATGTCTCCGAAATATGCGGGTAAAAATAGTTTTATATGATTTTACAAATTTTGCATTATTAATTATTACGTATGCTTGTTTGAAAGAAGATGCATTTTCAAATAGCTGACCTGCCTTTGCCAGTATAACTTTAATTTTACGTATGCTTCGTTGAAAGCAGTTGCGTTTTTATTTAGCATGATTCATTAAAACGCGGAGATAAATTACAATCAAGAAGGCGAATTCTTTGATTTGCACAAAATATCTTCTTCACATAAGTAAAAGTAGCAATTCAAAACATGTCTTATTGTTTTAAAAATTAAAAAAAAAAGAATGCAAAAATATTTTACTACTGCTGATTATCAATTGCTTTTTGTTCGTCGTTTCTTTGAAATGACGTCATTTTCAAAGTTCTTTTAAGATTTCTTGCTTTTAAATAATTAATCTCGCTCTCAGAAGATTATCGCTTGGTGCTTTTCTAAAAATCTTTTTCAGTTTTAATTGTCGCACTTTTGTAATAGATCTTTACTTTGTATATTTATTCACTTTAATTCTTTAATTGAATTAATAATTTTGATATTGCAAACGATCAAGACAAATTTCTCGTGCATTTATTGTTTAAAAAATATCACATTTTCTATTTATTTCATTTCATATAATCACGTGATGAAAATTATATTTTTCTGGGGGTTTTTTTGGTAGTAATTAACTTTTTTAAATCAGAACTTCTGAAAATGTGTTGGCAACATTTAATTAAGAGCTGATTTTTTCAAGTTTCCTCGAAAAGATAAAATTTTATTTTTGTTTTATGCGAAATAAATTGTTGAAAAAATACGATTAAATTAAATGTTTAAAATTTCATTACAAATAGAGTTTTAATTTATATGTTAAAACATTAGTAGCATTGAAAAGCTAATTTTTTGCGCTTTAACTTGATGCAAAAATCAATTTTGTGCTGTAATATTTTCGGAAGTTATAGCGAAAAAACGTCAAAATTTGGCTTATTTTTTAATTAATTAAAATTTTAATTAAAAATTCAAAAAAAGGGGCTCCGAGGTGCACATTCTCGGCATCCAAGGTTTACATATACCAAATTTGGAGGCTGTAGGTCGAACGGTCTGGCCTGTACATCGCCAACAGACACACACACACACATTGTGCTTTATTATAAGTAAAGATAAAGATAAATTAGTAGACGTTCTTCTTCACGGTTCACTTATTTTATTCAATAAATAGGCCCTTAGCATTCAAATGTCCATTAAATGAGTATATGTTGCTAATTGAAACGTTTTGATCATTTGATTTAAATATATATATAGTCACATCAGCTTCATTTAATTTCATTGTTTTCTTGTCTTCAATTCCCATTTTCTTTGTACATTTTCCGAATATTGAGTTTTACGAAAAATTAGGTCGTCAAAATGAAACTCAGAAAGAATGTTGTTAAGTTTCCAGAAAATAATTTTTCGATTCAATTTCATCAATTCAGTATCATTAGCAGCATTCAGTTTGGGATATACTTTGAATATTAATGCTAAAAACTTATGAGCAAGCAAAAAAAAAAAAAAAATGTATAATCGATAAAAAGCTAATTTTTTGTGAATTCGCAATTTGCTTTCCCCCTTGCTTTTAAAATTAAACATTGTTAATCGATTCTTTGGGCTAATTTTGTAGTACTTTCGAATTACATTAATATAGAATAAAGAAAATTAAAAATTTCTAATCTGTATTGCGTTACCCCAATTGGCGTTTAAAATTCAATGTCAATTGAGTGTTTTCTGATTGTATTCTGATTTGGTTCTGATTTATTTTCAGTGGATATGAACTTGATTTTGTTTTGGCTAGGTATAGTTCATTTTAATTGTAATTATTTAATAAATTGTAACTAAAATAAAATATTTCCCTGATGACCTAAGTAGGAATAACTCAACTTTTTTTAACACTTATTAAAATTATGTATGTCAATGAATGCGACAATTTAAAAGTGGTACGAAATCTGGTAGGCTATCAAAGCATCGCTGGCATCCTGACACAGGGGTAGCGCGTCTTTACCGTGATCAGTGGATCCCGGGTTCGAGTAATGTTTGTTCTTATGCTTTCTATCTGATGTGAATGGATGTGCCCTCCCTCCCCCTTCTGTTAAAAGGAGCTGTACAAACTGATGTGACACATGAAGTAGCTAAGTTGTACTCCTGACCATAGTTGACGCTACCGGGAAAACAAGAGACGCTCACTCAGCTTAAATCACTGACAGATAATTTTCAGCGGGCTTGTAAAATGTGATTAATAACAGTGAAGCATCGAAATTGTAGATTTCAATTAAAATTCCTTCAAAAACGGTCCAGAATATTTTTTATCCGGCCATCCGTACATATCAGAATATAATAACCCAACAATTAGAATAAATAAATTTAGCAAATGAATTTATCATTAGAATTGTAGATAATTATCAAATAGTATGGCTAAATTCCGTTAAAAGCTTGATAACTTGCTAGCCGACATGCTCGTGGATATTTGAATATAAGCTGAAAAAAAACCCTAAATAAAGTATATGAATAAAATTATTACATCGTCTTGTGATCAAATTAGAACATCCTCATTCAGTTTTGGCATTAATCTCTCCCCACCAATAAAATGGTAAGTATATTTTCAGAGTACGAAGTAAACGTTCCGTATTGCGTTGGTGTACCAGAAAGCCAATGAGAGCATATTCCAGTTGATTATTTTTTTAAATTGAAATTCAGATTACTTCAGACTGTATTGAGGGAGAAAAAGTTATTGAGCAAAATAATTTCGAAAAAAACCACGCACTTCTCAAGGCTGTCTCTGGTGGCAGAATGATTTATATAAACTTCTTATTCAAATTACACTATACTGATAAAGATATTCTTAAATAAAAATAAAAATAATTTGTTAGAAAAAATACTGTTTCTCTTGCGTATTATCAAAACAACCCGAGGACAAAAGAAGCAACTTTATTTTGTTAAAGACAAACAAAGAGGAGAGATATAATTGGATGATTGGTTTGGATGTTTGTTTATTGTGCGAGAATTTTGTAAAAAAATACGGTGAAAAACCTTTTAAAGTAATTTAGCAAGAACTAATATTTATGTCTGAAGACTATGATTACTTTGATGCATCTTCCATCTTTAAAAATAATGACAATAATAATATTACATTAAGTTTCAAAACTTTTGTTAAAAAGCAAAACCGTTAGACAAAACAAACTAAAAACTCCTTAAAATCTTAGAATGAAAGGATATAAGGAGAAAAAAGATAAATATACAATATTTTGTAATAATGGATGGATTTTGATTTGGAGAGAAGATTCTATAATTAGGATATACAAGCATAAAACAGAAACCATCACGAAATACTGAAATATAAAAGTGATAATATAGAAAGTATGAGTATTTTGAGTGAGAAATAACGAGATTTTTCATTATAAACACTAGATAAATTTACCTGAGATAGTACTAAAAATTAACTATAAATAATAAATTTTAAATAAGAACTTTTCTTTGTCAAAATGGAAGTTTACCTCGAAAAAATCCATCCTCATAAAAAATTGAAGTGAAAATTATGAAAAAGTTCTGTACAGTTTTAACAAAATCTGCAGCTTGCAGATTAAATTTGAAACTGTTCTATAAGCATTGAAATGTCGTCCAAAGGAAATTTTTCTTCGTCTTGCAGATCAAATTCTAGTCTGTTCTATAGGCATTAAAATAATGTTTCATAATAAATATTTCTACGATCCTTATATCAAACTCTAGACTGTTCAATAAGTGTTGAAATAAGATTTGATTAAAATTTTGCTCGTCAATCTTGACGACTTTAACTAACAAACAATTCCGGTATTATTTATTTGGAAAACTTCTATCAGAATATACGGTTTTGCCCATTATTTTCTTGTGCTTTTTCTTTCTTTGTAGGAGATAAGAAACGAAACAATGGCATACAAGCAACATATCTTTTATTAAGATCATTTTTGCTGGAATATTTCATAAATTATAAAAGACTAATTCATAAATATAGAACTTTTTCTTTGGTTATTAAGTGTTGATGAGGTAGAAAAAGGTGGGTTAAACTTAAACAGACATTAGTATACACAATAACAAACAACTTTTCTGATGGTTTATCTAACAGCAGATGATAGCAAGAAGCTATAGAGGGAGTAAAATATTAAACGTATTGGGAAAAGCAAAAACGCACAAATTAAATAAATTATTTATTACGGCAATAACAAAATTGAGTAAAGGGACTTAGGCAAAGGATATTTCTCGTCTTTAGCCAAAATATCAGGTTAATTGAGTTAACTTGTAAATATCTTTCCATTACTCACTTCTACTAACTCCGTTTCCATTTGTTAATGTAACCTCCTCGATTTCCTTACTTTTTAAAAGCTTTTCTTTGTCCAATTCCTTTTTTCCCAATCTCACTAAATGTTTTTAATCTAATTTTTCTAGATTTTATTTCT
>JAOUZG010025245.1:2162885-2188439 GCA_026289955.1 Argiope argentata | reverse complement strand
TTTTCAAAAAGTTTCAAAAATTTTGAAAGAAAAATCAAAAATGAAATTAATTTTTAACAATTTAAAAGATTTTCATATTTCCGTATTGTTTACTTGGGAATTCCGTATCTTTGGAAAAGAAACAATAATTTCTAAGAAACAAATACACGCATCACTGATGAAAATGAAATCTTGTAAAACAGAGTTGAAGTCTATATGCCCAACTATAGTTCGATATTTTTTTCAAAATTTTTAAAACTTTTTGGAAAAAAAATGTACCATTTCTTTTTTTTTTAACATTGAGAATTCATTTTATTTTTTAAATTAAAAATAGTATTGAGAATTCATGGCTTTAGAAGAGCGCAACAATTGTGCGATATTGCAACAATTGCAATACCACATGAAGATTCTTCCAAAACTCAAAGCCACACACTCATCATCCAACAGTTTCTGATTCTCCCCCGGTTTGCTCAACAGCAGTAAGAGAGACTTGTTGATACCCGCCAAATCCGCCTACGCTTAGTTGCATAACAGGCGATTTATCGCCATCTACGCAGGTAGGTTTCGGTATTTGGCACATCTACGCCAGAGCTGAATAAACTGACCTGGGAATCTATTTTGGGGCAATCGATAATCAGGCAACAAGATCTAGATAAAGAAGATAAAGATGTGTGCTCCAATCGAAATGTACAGTGATTCTTCATTTTTGTGACAGTAGATCTTATTTAATTTCTTAAAGCGATTTAAAAATTACAAAGGACAAATTTATTAATTTTATGAATGTTAAATGAATTTTTCTTCGAATGCTTCGCAAGGCGGAATAAAATGTAATTTTAAAAACTTAATTTAATGCTTTTAAGGACTCTAAATTATCTCAGCAAAGAACCTCTATGAACTCTGTTTTAAAAAAACATATTAATTAATTATAAAACAGCTTATTTTACTACAGCCATTTTTTTTAATCTATCGAAATATATATTTTTCCAGAAAGAGCTATCGATCAAATGATGGTTTATTAACGTCACTTTAAATATATTGATAAAATTTCGATACTTTAAGATTAAAATATTTGATATTCAATAAGATATGAACTTCAAATTTGGCTTTAAGAGCGTATACCAAATTTCAATCGACTAGCTCAAAGCGGTTTTGAATCATTTTTGTCAGAGACAGACTGTCGAACATTTTTCAAAAACTTATTCTTCGAACTCAGGGAGGTTCAAAACCTTATTTTTTGAACTCTGGGAGACAAAATCTCGAGTTAGATGACAGGGAATACTATTGTACGATTATGTTATTATATAATCATATACATGTGATTTAATCATATGTATATGATAATAATGCATCTAATAAGTATTCCAAAATAATTTTTAGCAAAAAGATAATCTTGGGTATGCCCCTTTAAAACAGAATATATCATTGTAACAATCCCATATATAGCATTGGTGAAGTGAGAGTATTATTGTATGATTATCCTAATGTATCGTCATATACAGGTGATTTAATCATATGTATATGATAATGATGCATCTAATAAGTATTCAAAGAAAAATTGGAAGTAAAAAAAATTACCCATGATAACTTTAGAAAAGAATGCAGCTTTTGTTAATAGGATTCAGAGTAAAACCTGTTCTTTAAATTACCTATATACACTTCCAACTATCAAATTTAACTTGATAAAATTTCAAACTGTCGAAAGATCTTTAAAGTTCAAATTTGTAGTTTGTGGCATCATTAATTGCTATTATTACATGAGTAAATATTTTTTTGAATTACTAAACATTGTATAGGATACAATTAAAATAAAAGATAATTTTGAAGTTAAAGGAACTAAGTTCTAGATTTTCTCATCGATGGTATTCATAATAAAAGAATTTTTTTATATTAACCTACCACACGAAAAGTTATTAGAAGAATGACGGATGAAGGAATCTATGGCCAATATTTCATTAAAGATATTATTAAAAAAACCCAGCTTAGATGGAAATTCATACATTTATTATTCTAGAAAATAATCTTCTTAATCGGGATGAACATTGGAAACATCATTTTCAGATACATACATGTATCATATATGCCACAAAGTATCTTTTTTTAAAACTAAAAGTAAGCAATCAAAGATAATTTGCTAAACAGGTTTAGAAATATAATGACTCCCTTCTATCAAAAGCCAACAGCTAGGATTTTATTATTATTTGTTATGAAAAGAATTAAATTTAAACAAAGCTAACCAAAATCAACAGAAAGGATATTATTTGTACATCAAAATAGATTTTATATTTGGACACTTCGACAGGAATTTAGGATTAAAATGACAAATTTGATTTTAAGTTCATGAAACTGTGTCGTTTTTATTTTAACCGAAATACTAATTTATTTTTTCTCATTTAGGCAGATGTTTTTTTAATTTAAAAATAGAAATACTTGATATAAAAGCTACAGATAAATTCTTCAGAACTTGTAGTGAATTTTCAAAAAACTATTGAGACTTCGGTGGGCCAGTGAGAGTTGGTATCCGAGATTCATTACTTCATCTAAATCTTTTGTTTGTATTTGAATTAATAGATGGCGCTGGAATTTTGAAATAGGTTGCACAATTGGGAAAGTACCTGTTTTGGTTAAAGGGTTATTTCACAGCATATGCTTAGATGTTATAGTTTTACTATAGGTAGATGTCACTTTTGGCTTCGTTTCTTGTTCATTTTTTCTGTCGTTTGGTTCTGTTTCTTCTTAGGGTGAGTTTTTGTCCCTTTTTTTTTGTTTATTGTACAGTTTTGTTTATTTTATTACCTTCATTTGAAGTCTTCAGAAGTGAATTTGTTCAGTTGTATTATTTCACTACTTTGTTTTGTAAACGTGTAATGTTTCCAGGTCAACACAAAAATTCCGTACATTTCATCCCCATGGGATTTTCGGGGTCACGACGAAAAAAATTTTTAGAGGTAAGTCTGGCGTCTTTTATGAAGAAAAAAATCACTTCTTGGAAGCTTTTATCGCTTTTTTTTTTCAGAAATTCTATATTCAAATAAAGGAAGCTTGTTTTATGACTCCTTTGTATAAATGATTTAATCATATGCGAATGCCAATGATGCATCCAATTAATATTCCAAAAAACTAATCATATATATTCTTCCTTATTATTGTTGATTTTGAAGTTTGTAAGAATTATTGCAGCCTTAGAGACCCCGCCCAAAAATCATTAATTATATTTGATCAAGTTGATAAAAAAGACAATTATTTTTATTAGATAATTGAATCATTCTGATTTTATTTATGAATTTTATAGATTTTCTCTGTTTATTGATTGTTCATATTTTAGAACAAGGGGGAACTTCGGTCAAACTACATAAAACATAATCATTTCGGTGTACTTCGATATAATTCGGTGTACTTTTGCTTTCTACATATTAAAAAAAGCATACATGTTTACACAATACTTTAATATCCATATAGTACTGTATTAAATAGTACTGAAAAGATTTTCAGTTGAATAAAAGGGATGTTCGCTCCAATAGTAATCCATTAACTAATATCATTTGAAGCGAAGATTACTGCCCCCCTAAGTTTGTTACCAATATGGCAACTCAAAGGAACGCTCTTCTAGCTCTTCTTAACTCTAAGGCTGTTTTGTTTACTAATTTTTAGAAGGGTTGAGTTGTACATGGACTACAACTGTTTTATGAACAATGTTAGATTAAAAATAATAAAATATCGATTAAAGATTTAATTTTGTTATTTATAATAATTAAATGCTTTTTTACGACTAATAAGGCACTGCAATTTTATTTCTAACGTGAATATGAACAGAAAATATTTATTCTTTTGCAATTTTTAATTGTCAGTATGCGCTTTAAAAAATCGTCTGTATTCTTTCTTTAAAAGTCAGCTGCGATTGAATTAACAGTTCTTTTAATTCTGGTGCTCTAACGGTTGGTTCCCTTGATAATTTGTTATGTCGGCAATTTTGCAAGAGTGGATGTCGGATAAATGGAATGCAAGAGGGTATTTTGAACCTGCAGAATGGATGAAGGGTGAGTGGAATATTTATATGTATATATTACGAGTTGATGAAATTAGGCAAAGATGCTTGTTTGAAATTTAGTATGGAGAATGGTTTGATTGTCTCTATGTGTGCATGTCCGATGTGTGGTGGGAATATGAAATTGATTGATTTGGATGAAATAATCGATGGAAAGAGTGGTTAAACAGAATTGAGGCGTGAAAGTACTGAGAATGGTTTCAATGTTGCAGCAAGAACCGTGCCTGATGGGACCAATTTTTGTAGAGGTGTATATGAGGATGCTTATTTAGCCTTTGATGGTAAAATCGTTGGAAGTGGAAAGATTGTTGAAATGGATGAAAGTAAGTTTGGAAAGAGAAAATACAATAGAGGAAAGCAAGTAGAAGGACAATGGGTATTTGGAAGATTAGTTAAATGTACGAATGACTGTTTTTTAGTGCATGAAAGAAGTGTAGATGCTTTATCTGAAGTTATAAAAAAAAACTTATTCCTCCGAGTAGCACCATAATTTCAAACTGATGGGTATCGTATAACTATCGCGATAATGAAGCTTATCAGCATTTAAAATTTAAAGACATTGAAACCGGAACCCATACAAGTTCTATCGAGGGAACCTTTAGTGCCATTAACAGTTCTTTTCAAGGAACAAATCATGTAAAAAATTCGACGGCTATATGGCTGAGAACATATGGCGTGGACAAAATAACGTCGCAATAACAGAAAAAAAAACATGATCCCTTTCCTTGAAGTTGGCGAAGTGGATGCCATAGAACTTATATATATATATATATATATATATATACTGACTAATTTAAGTGTATGCTTTCATTTCATTTGCAAGGATCATGCACTCTAGTTGACTCAAATTCAATAGAAAAAAGACTAAAATATTATTCTAATATATCTAAATAGTTAGTTTCTACAAGTCATTATGTACTGCGCTTTTTAAAAACTTCATTATGTGTGTGTGTGATATATTAAAATCTAAGTAAATCTTAATTTCTTAATGTTTAGCTTAATTAAGCCCACATTAAATTCAATTTAAAATATTCTCTTATTTCTTGCTCCCATTCCATTTTTTTTCTATTTAGTTAAATTAAATAAAGGTTTGTAAAAATACTACGTCATCGGGTCCACGTGCCAAGTGATCGCTGATGTAAACAGATTTTTCTTAAGAATCCCTGCATTTCTCTTGTCAAGGTCAACACATGTGAAAAGCCCAGTTATAATTCAGCACGGGTAAAAATTTATGAGAATCTCAAGGTTATATAAGACTAGGGCTAAATGATTTCTTCTCTTTTTCGTGACTTTTCTACCTTCTATTTCCGTGTCAACGCTGGTTGTACACAATGCGTGCCTCATGAGATGGAATAAAATTAATTACCTTAAAAATTCAACCTGTCTTCTCCCTAATTTCGACCACGACTTTGCCTTCTACTTCGAAAACAAAATAATTATGTGTTAAATAATAATTATTTTATAATAAAAATGTATGATTTTATATCAAAATAGCATTTAGATTGAGTTTAAAATGTTTTGCATTTTTAAAAAATTTGAATCTTGAATTTTTTATATAAGAAAAATAGCAACCAACTATCTATTCAACAGCTGGAAATGAAACCGCACTCACAAGTTTTATCATAATTTCAAAATTTGTAACATAACTCCTAACACGAATTTTTAATATTAGTAAAAAAATATTTAGTATAGAAAATTAAAAACTGGAACTGAGCCCCTAGAGAGCCTTTCCGATTTTCGCAAAATTGTTCCATTGCTATTTCTTTCCAAGGTTCTCATGTTAGAAGGATTGCTATTCCCTCCTTCCGATGAAGTTGTTGCTATAAAGTAATATCTTTCCTGGTAAAAGAAATCAAACGATATTAGCAACAATGCGAAAAAGAGAATTTAATATTTCTTAAGAGCAAAATAACGGTTTATAAAAATAAATTATCGCTTCTCACAACTTAAGAGGCTCTCAATAGAGAACTAAATATAAAATAAATTTTTTGAGAATTCAACACTACGCATTTTAGAGTGGATAGAAGAAATAACATTTTCTCTATGAAGCTTAAAATTGTGAATGGGTGGGTAAAAAAAGGAGAGAAAAATTGATGAAATTCGTTGATATCTTATACTCCCAAATGGAGCGTAAAAGACGTTGAGCGTTGATTGAAAACCGAGTTTTTTTTTTCATTCATTTTAAAACTTTTTATCTTTTTATTATTATAATCCTTGCCCGAAAATCCTCAGTTGTTTAAAATAAATGCACATTTAATTAATATACATTAAATAAACTACTTTACTTAAAATAAATAAAATATTTTATCACAATCCGATATAACTTCCGATTGCATATCCCGTAGAAAATAAACAAAAAAAGATGTATAAAATTACTTTAATATGTAAGAAGAAAAACACCAAAACAAGAAAGAGGCATGTGTAAAAAATAGAACAGGTGGTAAAGTGAACATTGTATACCTCTAGTACAACATAGATTACAACTGTTTTGTAGGATTATAGAACATATTTTACAACTTTTAGATAGTAACAGCCTATGTTGAATAACTGGAATTACGAAATCGGGAGTCCTTAAATTCTAAAGGGTATCGACTCTCCAAAGAAATATTGTTGAACTTGTAAAGTCAAAGAGTAGCAATTATAGCAAAAAATTTGTGGTTTAAAAGTTTGACCGAATCATTGCTTTCAGCAGAAAATAGTTTCGAATATTTTGCAATAGTAAGTTATTTTACACTATCTGCTTATTCCAACGAAAAAATTTCACGCGCTTACGGTTTCTTAACCCGTAATTTTATTACCCCGATACTTTTATTTTAACCTGTATTTTAAACCCCGATACTTGCATTTTCAAAAGTATTTTATGTACTAATAGCAAATGGGGCCTAATCAACTAGAAAAATATATTTAATGTATAATTAATATTTTTATTTAATAAAAAATGTTTAAATGTCTTTAAAAAGAGATGATAGACATCAGAGGGTACATAGTTATGACATAAAAAATATTTCGCCTGCTCATTTAATGATTCTGCTAATTTAATAATTGGAAAACATTTTATGAATTTAAATACGAAAAAAAAAGATTAAAATGAAATCTGCTACGCATATTTCAATGTATCATGTCAGAAACAAATTCTTGAACGTGCTCGTGCAGGTTAAGTTATATTTTTATTCCTTTCAATTCTTTCGTCGAATGAGTCACTTTAGCATTGCAAACGATCCGAAAAAAAACTTTGTCTCGCATTTATTGTTTAAAAAAATATCACATTTCCTATTTAGTTCATTTCACGTAATCACTTGCTCAAAATGTCATTTTTCTAGTTTACATAAAATGTCAAAATGTCATTTTTCTAGGTTACATTAACATATTATTTTTTTTAATCAGAGCTTTTGTAAATGCAATGTCAACGCGTTATTAAAAGCTGATTTTTTTTGAGGTGATCGTGCAAATAATAAAATTTCAATATTTTGACGACGTTTATTTTTTTTTTTCGCCAACGGATTTTTGTCTACCTCATTCCCAAAATAACATCATGTTCTGACATGATAATAATAAACAACATGTAATCATATGACACGCAGAAAAAAATAAGTAAATCTTAGTTTTCTTTTGTTTGAACATTAACAATCATTTATTGTAAAACTCCATTGCATTTGCTACATTTCCGATATAATTTCTCGCCATAATGGGCACACTTTCAGCTGTATAGTGTTTTTCTCCATCATATATAAATAAATCTGCTATCTAAATGTCAGTTTCCATTAACAGGCCTCCCCAGCATCTAATCACTTTCTAGAATATATTTCTGAAAGTAAATCAAACATATTTCTCTTCGGAATTGTAGCAACGTCAGTTGATTGATATTGGAGGACGGATATTCACGATATAAATGTCATGCATTCAAACCATCTAACATTTTTTTAGATCTGGTTGTATACCAATTATTGCCAATATTCTGACCCATCCTAATGTATTTCACTTATTATCAATAATGGTTATACTGGCAACCACATTTTATCAATAATGGTTAAACCTTCAACCACATTTTATCAATAATGGTTATACTGTCAACCACATTTTATCAATAATGGTTATACTGGCAACCACATTTTATCAATAATGATTATACTGGCAACCACATTTTATCAATAATGGTTATACTGGCAACCACATTTTATCAATAAGATTTAATTATTTTGTTTTCACTATTTGGCCATCGTTTAGTCTTTACTAAACGAGTCAATCTTTGAAGCAATTGTTAGAACGTTGTTGTCGTTTGATTTGACTACACCCCCCTTTTTTTTCACAAAACATATATTCAAAAGTGTTTCTCTTCTCTTTCCTTTTTTAAAAAAATGCTACATTTTTGAATGGACATAAATAACAAATAAGTTAAATTTTCCAGTAAAGGGCAAAGCTAGAATATGCAGGCAATTTTAAAATGAGAGCTATGACTAATATTGTAACTCTCAATTTTTCGCTAATACCCATATTTTCTGCTTCTTGAAAACTCAATTTATATTACATAATTTGCCAAGTTTTGTATTTAGACTTTATATCTTAGACTTGCATCTAAACTCTGTATCTTAAACGGAGCAAACTTACTTTATCATTCTTTATGGTTATATCAACTACAAAATAGAACCATACTTTCCTTAACTAAAAATTGTTATTATCTAGGTGGGAAAAACATGCAAAAGGTCGCTTTATTTTTTCTTTTGTCAGGCTTGAAATTATCAGCAAAGTGCAAGTACTGCACAATTTGTTCGAAATGGTTTCTACACGTTGCAGAACTTATTGCTGTGTCGTTCATTTCAATTTCTGGCAATATTTTGCAAAATTGTTTTTAAAAAATAACGAGGATAAATTATTTTATTTTTTTTAAAAAAAATCAACATCCCAACAAACGCCAATGAAGAAAAATAACTATTTTCAACAAATAACTATAAATTTAAGTTTTAAAAGACTTAATTACATTCTTCAAAAATGTAAGCTCTAAAATATCATTTGAATATTTTACGAAATGGAAATTAAAAAATTAAAAACAATAATAATATTATTCCATTTTTAAATTTTCATTAAAAGTCGAAATTGCAATTCAGAAATAATAAGAACAAATAGTTTTTTTTTAATTTTCATTTTAAAAAATTAACATTTTATTAAATTTTTAGCTGAAAATCCTTCAAAATTTCTTTTGAACTTAATATTGAATTATTGGCATAGATCAGGGAATTCTAAAATTATAAGGCCTCTCGTGCTTAGCGTCCTTAAAAAGAAACAATCCTTAAATTCTAAGAAAGCAATAAAAAATTCTTAAAACTAAAAGGATACGTGAATTAAAGTATTGCATATTGTAGTACATATATCAAATGCAGATAAAATTATTTATAAACACTTTCCCTTCTTGGCATCGCAAAACATGTAAGTCTTACAGAACATAAAAATAAAATGGTTTTAGGACACACTTTACATCAATTATGTACCACCATTGGTTTATAGCAAATTAAAGCAAAGAAATAAGCAAAGAATAAATAAAGAAATAGATGAATACAATTTCGAAACTAAATATTCATATAAGTAAAATTGAGGCTCACTTTTCAAACCGTTCCTAAGAAAGTACACAAGGCAATAATGGGTAAATATTTTTAAACCAGGTAAATATTTTTTAACTTATAAAGAACAGCTTAGACACCATCGATAAGAGAGAAACCTACATAGAATAGTTTGTCGAGTATACTGAAGGTAAGAAATCTGAGTTTTTTTAAAATTAGAAATATACTTTAGAATAAAATGTGCTTTCATTGCCTGTGATATTTGAAATGAATACCTGTTGAATTTTTTCGCGTAATAAAAAAAATTCCTATTTCCTATTTTAAAAAATTTCCCTCTCCTTTAAGACCCAAAATAATGTGAAATTAAGATACATCATTAGTTAGTAGGCTAAATAAATTCACATATCAAAGAATTAGTTAATGATATTTTGAATAAAAATAAATAACTTAATTAAATTTTGTACTAGCTGCCTTTGACGACCACCTTATTCGTTGGAGATATTCGTTTAATGAAACCATTCATATGTTTCACGATTCCTTCAAATTACCAGGCATTAAAATCATGTTATTTCAAATATCTCATATATTGTTACGGGGAAAACTCCGTTAAAATTCGTCAAGTTCGCTGCTGTGGATGTATGAGGACATAGACAACAGGTCCCAATTACGAATAATGATGTATATTGACGGGAATACTTTGAATTTAGATTCCCCACCACCAATTAAGTAACGAATTCAGTTTCTTTCCCCCCCCCCCCACTCTAATGAGGGGGCTTAACAGATTTCCAGCCGATTATTTCAAACGATTCTATTTATTTTCTTAATGTTTGATGCATTTAAAATTAAACATTGTTAATGAATTGATTTTTCGGATTCATTTTGAAGTACTTTCAAATTAAAATAATACAGAATAAAGAAAATTAAAAATTTCTAATCTGTATTGCATTACCCCAACTGGCGTAGAAAATTCACTCATTTTGCATTGCCTCAATTGGTGTTGAAAATTTAACGCCATTTGAACGTGTTCTGGGTGTTCTATTTTATTTTTAACGGTTTACATCTTGATTTTGTTTTGTCGAGGTAGAATTTATGATCAGTTGATGATGATGTCCGCTTTACAAAGGAAGGAGGGGTGCAGAATATTCTGAGGATATGGACCCCTGAGCAGCCGAGGGCAGAAGTCTGACTTCTAAATCATATGAAGATGACACACTCATCACATTCACCTTACAGATAGAACACAGAAGAACAATAACCATGCCCTGACCGGGTCTTGAACTCGGCCAGGGTTCGCCCACATCATAAAGAAAATGTGCTACCTCTGTGCTAGGACGCCAGTTTTTGGTCAATTCTTTTTTAATTATTTAATAAAAAGTAATTAAAATTAAAAAAAATTATTTGTTGATCTAAGTAGGAACTGACGTAAATTTTTTATATTACTTTTTTTTCTTTATAATTGAGCAATATTTAAGATCTAATTATAATAGACGATTGCTTTGAAAAAAAATTTCCCATACATTCGCAATTAATTCGCATTTTTTGTATATATATATCCAAAAGTTTTGTTCAACATTCAGGTGGCCACAAAAATAATATCACATATTAATATTTCGTCTCCAGGGCGCTTGATAGCTTTAGGAATGTTAAGTTGTAGGTGATCTCGCATCTTCAACATAACAATCTTCTTCAGAGACAGACGAACGAAATTTTTGTCATTCTTTTCTTTTTCGGTTTCTAGAAAATATTATTTCTTCGGCTGGAGATCATGGAATCGCTCTTCTATTTTTCTCGTCTTGGAGGGTTCAGTTTACAGAATTCCTAGACTTCTAGAGGATGCATGAAAGTTCCTTGGACAAGAAGAAGTAAATAAAATACAGATTGAATTTCGCATAAGTCTCTTAGCTACTAGAAGTTTTATTTCTTTAATTTTTTCTCTTTCTGATATGGTAGCTTCACTCATTATATGTTCAGTACTTAAAGAAATAGTTTCGAGTTATCTTCCATTCGCAAATTGAATTACTAAAAAAATGTAGACATAATTTAAGTACTTGAAGGAAAGACAGTATTAGTGATATTGAGTAAATTGCATATTGAAAACAATAATGACCTGTTATGTATTTTTTTTATTTAAAGGTGGTAAGAAACGCAAATAAAACAGCGGACGACTTTGTTATTTGCTGACGTATTATTTGTTTACATCATTAGAGAGACGAACAAAACAAGAAATTTAAAAAAAATTAAACTCAATTCGTACTTAGATAATTAAAAAAAACCATCTTAGGAACTTTTTATTAAATAATTACAATTTTTGCTATTCTCGTGTTCCGCTATACAACGGTAGGAGGGATGCATTAGTTTCTGAGGATATGACTCCTGAGTACCCGAGAATAGAAGTCTGACTTCTAGCTCACATACACCACAAACCCTTTTTACAGGGTGCTCATTCATCCATGCATTTCATTCCTTAATCCGCTGAATTTATATCTGAAACAGAGAACGATCACCTCTGACCCATTATCCCCAATGATATTACTCTCCACATGGAGGACTTTGCAACCACAACAGATTTAAAGTCCACCACAGAAGGAGAATCTTCGGCTGGCAGGTTCAAACTCGCAGCCCAAAGGATGCGAATCTAACACCCTACCAACCAGGCTATCTAGGCCTAACAATTACAATTACTATAACTAATTGATCAAAAAAATTATACTATCATTGAGTTTTTAACGCCAATTGGGGCAACACAAAATGCGTGAATTTTCTACACCAGTTGGGCTAACGCAATACAGATTAGAAATATTTGTTTATTCTGTATTATTTTAATTTGAAAGTACTTCAAATCCGAAACTGAATCCGAAAAATCGATTAATTAACAAAGTTTAATTTTAAATGCATCAAACATTAAGAGTCGTTTGAAATAACCGGCCGAAAACATGTTAATCCTAACCTCATCGGTATGAGGGGGAAAAAACAAACTGAATTCGCTACTTATTTGGTGATGGGGAAATGAAGATTTTTGGCGATAAAGTTAGCTTTTAATTAATAAATAAATATTAATTGATTAGTTATTGAAAAAACTATATTAATATCATAGTTTTAAAAATTTATATATATATATATATAGGGAGAGTGTGAGCTAATTGTAGGAATTTAAAAACTCAAAATTTATTGAAGAATAAATTTTGGAAAAAATATATAATGTCTCTTGGTTTTTGTTGAGTTTTCACATTTATCGAGAAATAAGTTCTTTAATTCAGCAACCAAAAGTATATATGGGGAAGAGGGCGAATCACTGCCCAATTCTTCGAATTCAAAAAAAGAGAACACAATTTTGGAGCAGATATCTTTAAAGCTGAACGAAAAATCTGAATAAGCTGTCCATTCAAAGGCAAACTTCTTGCGTTTCACAACTAACTAGAGTACAAACTTAAGTAAGATGGAGAAATAACAACAACAACAAAATTCAGCTATTTGATACAATATTTTGCATTGTATTTAACAAATTATTCTAAGTGTCATTTCGCACATTACTTTAGATTTCATTTCATACATTACTCTAAATTGCATTGATACACTGATTTAGAATTCACTCGATGCGTTATTTTAGAATTCATTTGATGCATTACTTTAAAATTCACTTGATGCATTATTTTAAAATTCACTTGATTCATCATTTTAAATTTAACAAGATGCATTAATTTAAAATTAACGTGATGCATTATTTTAGATTCCAAGCGAAGCATAACTTTAGACCCATTTGATACATTTCCGAGAATCCGGGGAATGATTTGTATGCTCCCGGGAGTTCTCGGAATTCCTGGAAGGAAACGTGGGCGGGAAATCGAAAACCTTTCCTAAAGACGCTTCTCCTATCTTTCTGGATTTCTCTCTACAGGAGCGCCATCTATTAGAGACTCTCGCAAACACTTAAACTGTTAAGAAATAAAATATTCTACTTGTTTTGAAATGAAATTCAAATCTATGAATCAAATTATAATCGTAAGCGCTGGATTTTTCCTGAGTTCCAATGATTTATACTTACGAAACTCTATAAAATATTAAAGAAAAAAAATACTATTTTATGTAAAAAATGAATCGATTAAAATACATACCAAAAAATGGAACCGGTTTTGTTTTACTCATTGGTGAAGTTTTTTTCCACCAGAAGCAATGTATAACATGAGGCTCCTTTTTTAATAACTGATGCAATCTAATTTCACTTCTCAAAACACACACACATATATATATATATATTTGCTTAATCAGCGTGCTAATTATTATTTTTTATTTTAGTAACTTTGTTTATTTCTCAATACATATATCATGGAGGAAAAACAACTAAATTAATAATGAAATGCTTAAAAAATTAACGAAAGAAAAACTGGCCGTTTTATTACTTAATATGATAATTAAAAATATTTATTAAATATTATGAAAGATTAAAAAAATAATAATGAATTTCAAATAAGCCTGATATTAAATTATTATTTTCCAGGATCTATCAAATGGAATACAATATAGTCATTTAATAAATAATTAATATTCTAGTTAATTATAAAAAATAATTATACTTAATTAATTATTTTAATATTTCGATGAGTACTCACATTATAGTCGTTATATATTATAATTTAAAAAATTCTTATTTATTGCACATTTTTTTATTTGACAGTTAAGCAATCATTATCTTAATAAATTATAGTTTTTAGCAATCACATTTATGGCATAATTATTTATTTGACATTTGGGCAAATAACTTTTTCAATTGGTCAACCTATTGTACCCATTAGCCCAACTGTTTAATCCAAATTCCACCAGTTATTTATCTACAAATACACAAATGCCATCCTTGGCGAGTGTTTTGGCTATTTGTTCTCGTATGAGGTTGATAGTATCCGAAAATCAAATTTGGGCTTTGAACGTGCTTTTTTCAATCGACTGAAACACACATAACTACCATTATAATCAAAGATACGAAAATTTTGCATTTTAAGTCATTGCATTTTGAGTTATCGTATTTGCATGCTTTTGAAGGTACAGACCGGTAACCAATTGTTGGATTTAGCTCAAAATTTGATAGGTGTCTATAACATAAATGCTAACTCTGTGTACCGAAACCATGTTTTACTTATAAACTATTAAATATATAAATTATATTTCATTTAGTTGTATCACATAAATGAATAGCATAATTGAACAACTACAGATGCTCTTATTCTTAAAGGAAGAAAACATTATTATTTTTTTTTTGAAAAGCACAATAAAACATATCTATAGAATTAGAAATTGTGAAATTTCTAAAGTAATTCGCTCATTTTTAATAACTATCATGTAACAAATCTAACCTTGGAATTAAAGTTTTAATTCTTTTTTATGTAAATACTCAAAAATTATACAATTCATTTGATTTGTATAGACGATGCACTCGAATATATGCGAATTAAATTTAATTTTCAGGACATTCTAAATATTATTTTTCATAAACTTCTGAGGATTAAGTTATTTATTCTAAGGATTTCCAATATAAATGCATATGCGATGGTCTAAATCTTTGTAATTGATTGACTAATAAATGAAGTTCGGTACACTTTGTATTTGAAAATTTATAACAAAATAAGATAAAAAAGTTTTCTTTTCTATCATGCCAAAACATGTTGTTTTTGGGATGAGGTTTTTGGCGACAACAAAATTTCGTAGGCGAAAAATTGAAATTCTATTATCTGCATGATCATCAAAAAAAAATCAGCTTTTAATAATGCGTTGCCATTACATTTACAAAATCGATTTAAAAAAATAAGTTAATGACTACAGCAAATAAAACCTAGAAAAATATAATTTTGAGCATGCGATTATATGAAATGAAATAAATAAGAAATATGATATTTTTTTTAAACAATAAACGCGGGACAAAGTTGTTGTTTTTTTGCACCGTTTACAACATTAATGTGACTCATTCAATGAAACCATTAAAATGAATAAAAATATAATTTAACTTGCACGAGCACGTGGTGCTTGGCCGTGCAAGCAATTATGTTCCGGCAGGATACATTAAAATTTGCATAATAGATTACATTTTAATCTCTTTTTTTTCATTAGTTTGCTTAAAATTGTTTTTATATTTAATTTTTTTACACGTGAAATAGTGCTGATAAAGTAACGATCAATTAATTATTTTTATTTCAATTTACCATAACATTTTTTTCTTAAAATCTACCTATCTAGAAAATAAATTGAACATTGCATAAGAATTTTTACAAAATTTAAGCTACTCCTACAAATGCTTTGTATTTTTCCGGGCTTCTTCTTTAGAAGTATTTCTTGTAAGTTCTATGCTCTTTAAAAATAGAAATAATATGCTCTATATGATATCCCACATCTGAATAGAGCTACTAGAATTTTAAAATCAAGTGGATAAAAGTTTTTAAAATTTATTTTTTATGTTACCGACTGATAACTGAATTTTGCTCCCCCTGGTGAAGGCGCCGAGGGTTTGCCTTGATTTGTCCATCTTTGTTGTGTCAGTGACAGACGACAACGGCAGAGTAATAACGGGTGACAAGTCCATTCAATTCAGTTCCATTCAAAATTTTATAAAGCGGAAAAATCGAACAAAGAAATGAGTGAATTCCAAATTTCAGTTTCTTTCATCTCTGAAAGGGGAAGGTCCGAAGAACAAACGGGGGGTTTCTGTGACGGACAGCCGCCTCATCGTTGTGTCATCCCTAGGCAGTCGCCCAAAAGCATATGATGTCTGAATCCTTCATGAAAAGCTGTCCCATTATTTTTAAGAAAATTATCCTAAAATTTGTAATATAAGTTTTCGACACAATAAAACTTCATTTATTTTATATGAGAATGTATGACATTTTATGCTTTGCAGATCAATAAGCTTTTCGTCTTTATAAATCAGGGTTACCACGCCACAGGGAGAACATGGAAAAACAGGAAAAAATCGGTTAAGGGAAAAATCACAGAGAATTAAAAAATCTTTTTTTAAAAAAGCCGGGGAAAAGCTGGAAAATTAAATAAATTTTTTTTTATAAAACCGGAAAATTACAGGGAATTTTAAGTTTTTGAGTTATTTTCCCCATCTAAACATTCCGAATTCTAACTATTGCAAAAACAAAAGATCGTAATCATCGCTTCCAAAAATGAAACAATACCGTTCGAGATTATGTAATGCGGAAACACGTGCCATTTCGACTCTTTCCCACTGCAGAATGTTATGTTCGAGTACATGAATCGGGGGGGGGGGGAATGAATAAATAAAAAAAATTGCTTTGTAATTTTTTTGTTGTTGTTTTGTTAAGTAATCCTTAATGATTCGTATCATGATAGCAAAAATGTTCTGTGTTTTATTTCAGCCGAGTCCTTAATTTTGTGGGACTTACAATTAAATAGCATGATAGGTAATAAAACGCCTCCCCTTTAATCTCTAAATGTTTCCTTGCTAAATTCTAGATAATAAAAAAAGAGAAAAATTTGTAAACATCAAAGTTTTTTTATATATTTTTATTTAATAACTGGCCGCCTTTGGCGACCAGTCGGTTCGCCAATATTAATGCCGACTAAAGGGTTAAATCATTTTTTTTATATAACTTGGTCTCATAATAAGTTTTTCAGCAAAATATTTTTAATCTTCAAATTTCGATAGTCATATAATTCACTTATACTATTATGTAGGCCTTAAGCAGTCCTATCTTTGAAGTCCACATCTCTCTCTGATTTTCTATCAGTGCACGTAAAATTCACTTTTAAATTAAATGGAAAATGATGAAACTTTTATTAATATAAAGACCTCTTTACTTAATCTAAGCATGTCTTTAAATAAAACTAAGAACTGAAAGCAGAGTAGTCCGACATTGAAGTTTTAAGTTCAGTACAGAAATTGAAACATTATAATTTTTTTTATAATTTCTAAAATCTCAAGGAATTATTCAGCAAAAATTTCGCAGGTTAATTGAAACCTTCTGTTTTTAATTTTATTTTTAGATGTATATAAATGCTCTGAATAATAACATATTTTTAGGTTAATAAACATATATAAAAAATTATGGTTTAAATTCCTTTGGTCTTATAGATTTATATGTGTAAAATATTCTTAATATTTCAACTTCTAAATAAATAAATAAGCATTTCTATCTTCTTCAAATCTGACTGATTTATTCAGTTCTGAATATTGCAAGTTTAGAACAATCATCATTATCATAATCTAGACCAATTATTCTAGAGTAACTCTGATTGGCTTCTTTGATATCTTGATAAAGTGATCTAAAATCGCCAGTTTATATCGAATAGTTATGTTGAAATTTTCATATATCGATCAGCTTTAATGATTGATTTAGTTGATTGGAATGCCACTTTTTTATTTAAGGACTTATTGTCTCAAGAATATTTTGTTAAATATGATTCACAAAGCAGATGATGTATGTAAAAATTTAATTCATCAGCATTTTTTCCCTAAATCTATAATTATATATTTCACTTGGGCCAATTACTAAGAGATTTATGCCTCTCCCCAAAAAATTAAGAAATTAGATGTTGGGCTCCGATTACAGAAGATACCTTGTAGATGTTAAGCCATATTTGCCTTAATAATATTGTTTAATTGGATTAGTAATATATGTATAGTAAAATATCATAGAAAACGTTTCCATCCATTTATTTTCCAAAAATATAATGTTTCATATTTGTTTCATTTTATAGAAACGTGCCGAAAATGACATTTTAATATGTTTAATTTGGAATGATAGTTGATTTATTTTTTCTCGTGAGAGAACATGATATTGTTTTGGTAGAAAGTTTTGATGTCTCCGAAATGTGCGGGTAAAAATAGTTTTATATGCTTTTACAAATTTTGCATCGTTAATTATTACTTATGCTTCTTTGAAAGAAGATGCATTTTCAAATAGCTGACCTACTTTTACCAGTATATCTTTAATATTACGTTACTTCGTTGAAAGAAGATGCGTTTTTATTTCGCATGATTCATTAAAATGCGGAGATAAATTACAATCACGAAGGCGAATTCTTTGATTTGCACAAAATATCTTCTTCAGATAAGTAAAAGTAACAATTCAAAACATGTCTTATTGTTTTGAAAATTTTAAAAAAAAAGAATGCAAAAATATTTTACTACTACTGGTTATCATTTGCTTTTTGTTCGTCGTTTCTTTGAAATGACGTCATTTTCAAAGTTCGTTTAAGATTTCTCGCTTTTAAATAATTAATCTCGCTCTCAGAAGATTATCGTTTGGTGCTTTTCTAAAAATTCTTTTTCAGTTTTAAATGTCGCACTTTTGTAATACATTTTTACTTTGTATTTTTATTTACTTTAATTCTCTAATTGAATTAATAATTTTTATATTGCAAACGATCAAGAAAAATTTACTCTTGCATTTATTGTTTAAAAAAATATCACATTTCCTATTTTTTTCATTTCATATAATCACGTGATGAAAATTATAATTTTCTGTTTTATTTTTGGTGGTAAATAACTTTTTTTAATATCAGAACTTCTGAAAATATGATGGCAACATTTTATTAAAAGCTGATCTTTTTGAGATCCTCGAAAAGATTTTTTTTTTTTTTTTGCGAAATAAATTGTTGAAAAAAAAACTATTAAATTAAATGTTTAAAAATTCATTAAAAATATTTTTAATTCGTAGGTCAAAACATTAGTATCATTGAAAAGCTAATTTTTTTAGCTTTTACGTGATGCAAACATCAATTTTGTGCTGTAATATTTTCAGAAGTTATAGCGAAAAAACGTCAAAATTTCGCTTATTTTTTAATTAATTAAAATTCTAATTAAAAATTCAAAAAAGGGCTCCGAGGTGTATATTCCCGGCACCCAAGGTATACATGTACCAAATTTGGTAGCTGTAGGTCGAACGGTCTGGCCTGTACAGCGCCAACACACACACATCGTGCTTTATTATAAGTAAATAATAAATAATAATAAAGATGAATGACATTGAAGGACTGCTTTTATATAAGATTTTAGGAAGTAGTCAAGTAATATTTGAAATAAATTTTAAATAACAAATACTATAAAACAATTACAACCAAAAAAATAAACTTGGTTACCACATGCACTCAAGGGAATCACACACCGACTAAAGATATCTTCGCTTTCCAGATATTCCTCAACCAGGACAGCCCTAAGTGATCAGGCATTGTCGTCCATAATAATGAATTCAGGGCCAACATCACCCCCTGAAAAGACACAATTAGGGTTGTAGGATCTCCTGCCTGTACCTCTGGGCATAATGGTTCTTTCCATGATGTTACTGGGACGGCATCGGGTCCCAGGCTCCTTCCATATGAATATTCACCGAGAATCAGGTTGTAGAATGAATCCGGTCTCATCTGTGCAGAGAACATTAACCCATTGAAGCTGTTGTTGTTAGTGGTGCTGTCTGCATGCTCTCTTTTGTGGGAAGGAGTGAGTGGGATGCAAACGGCGGGCTTCCTGGCATACACACCTCCGTCACCAAGCCTCCTGGCAACAGTCTTCCTTGAAACTAATGTGCATGTGGCAGCAGCGAGGTCCCTAGACAGCTGTGTCACTGTAGACGTCCTCTGGCGTTTGGCTGTAAGTAACTATACTGGTCTTCATTGTGCGTTGTTGCTCTCGAAGGACCTTGTACAGGTCTTCTGGACACTGTCCCACTTTTTATAAACTGACTCCACAAATTCGAAGCAACGCTTGGAGTAGCATCTGATTCCTTAGCAACCTGAGCTTGTGACTGCTTTGCCTCAAGTCTACCCAAAATTCTCCACCTCATACCTTCGTCTAAACGATGATGTTCACTCATTTCACTCAAAAATCAACAAAAACAACAAGTTTATTCAAGAAACACAATGCAAATCTCTACTGTGTTGTAGAGTGGAATGAGTTGAGCAGCTGGCTGCAAGCTTTTATAACTCCTGCTGGCTTATTAACGCCCACAAAAATACGTAAACTTATTTCATAGACATCAGAGCCATAGTGCCATTATATGGCAACCAACTGTCCAGGTTTTATGTGATATTTCCCAAGAAATGTATCAAAATGCCTTCCATCTCTTAAGTAAGTCCAACTGTGTATGAATAAAATCTATAACATTATAAACTTGATTAGGCGTGCAGAATTATAAAGTCTCATTATTTTTTAAAAAACATTATTTATATTCATGAAAAAAATTATTAATTCTAATAAATTTTGAAGTGTTAAAAATTCTGAGAATTTATTACTGGTATATTCTTAATGACAAATAACAACGCTAAATAATTATATTAAAATCCTTTTTCTTTCTTCTAATTTTTGCTTTCGATATCCTTCCGAAGAAAAAATCATTGTTTCTTTTTATAATGTGAGAATATCATGTTATTTTGGTTAGGAGGTTTCGGTGCCTCCGAAATTTGAAAGCAAAAAAGTATTCGTTTTTTCATTGGTAGATAGTGAGTCGCCTTACTGATGACATTTGAGATTTGTTTTGCCAGTATTGTTTGAGATATTAAATTAAATTTATTATCAATTGCTTTTTGCTTGTCGTTTCTATGAAATGACGTCCTCTCCCAATTTGTTTGAGATTTCTTACTTTTAAATTACTGTACGCGTGTGTGTTGGCGCTGTACAGGCCAGACCGTCCGACATACAGCTACCAAATTTGGTATATGTATACCTTGGGTGCCGGGAATATGCACCTCGGAGCCCTTTTTTGAATTTTTAAGTAAAATTTTAATTAATTAAAAAATAAGCCAAATTTTAACGTTTTTTCGCTATAACTTCTGAGAATATTACAGCACAAAATTGATTGCATCACGTTAAAGCTCAAAAAATTAGCTTTTCAATGATACTAATGTTTTGACCTACGAATTAAAATTATTTTTAATGAATTTTTAAACATTTAATTTAATCGGGTTTTTTTTTATTCAAATTTAATTCGCAAAAAATAAAAATAAAAATTATCTTCTCGAGGATCTCAAAAAAAAATCCATCCGTATAAAAGCAGTCCTTCAATGTAATTCATCTTTATTATTATTACTTATAATAAAGCACGATGTGTGTGTGTGTGTTGGCGCTCTACAAGCCAGACTGTTCGATCTACAGCTACCAAATCTGGCACGTGTATACCTTGGGGGTCGGAAATGTGCATATGTGAGCCCTTTTTTTGGATTTTTAATTAAAATTTTATTTTATTAAAAAGTAATCGAAATTTTGACGTTTTTTTCACTTTAACATCAGAAAATATTACCTCATAAAATTAATTTTTACATGAAGTTATAAAATTCAAAAAATTATCTTTTCAATGATACTGGTGTTTTGGTCTATAAATTAAATTTCTATGTTTAAGGAATTTTTAAAAATTTAATTGTATTTTTCAACAATTAATTTCGTTTAAAATAACGTGTTTCCATCACATTTACAGAAGTATCTGATTTTTTTTAAAAAGTTAAGGGCTACTGCAAATAAAACTTAGAAAAATGTAATTTTGAGCACATGATATGATATGAAATAAATAGGAAATGTGAGTTTTTTATAGTGATGGGAAATCTCGTACATTTCAAAGATTCGACTCAAAATCGTTCGTTCACCAATTTGACCCGTTCGTTTCAGGTCGTTCGCCAACGACCTTTTCAGACTCATCGAACGAAAGAATCAACTCTTTCGTTCGCGAACGAACGAACTGGACTCTTTCGTTCGCGAACGATTAAACTAGACTCTTTCGTTCGCGAACGATTAAACTAGGCTCTTTCGTTCGAGAACGAACGACTTTGTTGCTTCTGTGCTGACTCATTACGTCACTTCCCAATCCGGAAATTTCCGGTTGTATTGTGATTATTGTGTTTACTTCTCGACGCATGTGTTGTTATTTTGCTAAATAGATTGTTCTTTCTGAAAAATATGTTATGCATAAAACAGAAAAGGGGGGAATGCTTACACTCTTATAATTCTATTCCCCTTTCGCAGGACGGGATGACTGTCTAGGTTTTGTAATTTTAAACATTAGTTATTTTACTGCCTGAGATTACAGTGTTATTTAATGGTGTTTGTAATGCTTTTTAAAAACGTTTTTTTAGGTACAATTTTACTTTTTATTTTATTATGAAATTTCTCCTTTTATTTATTTATTTTATTTACGTAATTATTTTAATATGAAATTTTGTCAGTACGTAGCTTTATTATTACGTTTAGATAATTCCATAAAAAATAAAGCTCAGTCACCACTGGCACTATTTTAACTTTTGAGATATTATATCATTATTTATAATATTATTCAATAATTTTTAAGTAACATTAGTAATATTTTTATCATGTCAGAACCTGATGTTGTTTTTGAGATGAGGTACTTAGGGTCAACAAAAATCCATAGTCGAAAAATAAAAATTTTATTATCTGCACGAGTATCTCAAAAAAATCAGCTTTTAATAATGTATTGCCATTGCATTTACAAAGCTCCAATTTTTAAAAAATAAGTTAATTATTCCAGCAAATAAAACCTAGAAAAATGTAACTTAGAGCACATGATTATATAAAATGTAATAAATAGGAAATGTGATATATTTTTTTAAATAAAAAAGTGACTAATTCAATGAAACAGTTAAAACGAATAAAAATATTATTTAACTATCACGAGCACGGATAGATTTACCGTTCGAGAAATTATGTTCTGATATGATGCATTGAAATATGCACGATTTCATTTGAATCTTTTCAATTTATTCCTCTTTTATTTATTTTTACTTCCTGGAATATATGCCAATAGTCGTATGAATTGAATTAAGGACAGGATTCACTTTGAACTCAACTTTTGGACAAGCACCTTTGTATAAGTATGCATATGTAAACTGGGTATTTTCTAATTAAAGTATTTTTTCAGTTTTATAAAAATGCATAGTTTTTACTAAAATAATTCTTAAAAATTATTTATTAAATTTTAAAATTTATTTTTGTATTCACAATACACAGACTATTGTAAAATTATGCCTATTTTGATTTGACAAAAGCGTAGAAATGAATATATATATTTACATATATATAAACTATTAATACTAAAAAAATTAAGTCAACTTTCTGAAAGTGCAGACTGGCATGCCGTAAACTCTATGACGAGTTTGGCAGAAAATTTGACAGATGTTTATAAAATATATACTAGGTATGTGTACCCAAACTTTAACTATCCAGCTTTTATCGTTCTGTAGTTCCCATACTAACTTACTTTTAAAACAGTCAGATAGACAGATTTCTTCTACACTGATGTTACAGAAAATTTGATTGAAATGTATAAGTTTGGTGCTAAGATCTTATACCAAATTTCATCCATCTAGTTCAAAAGGCTTTTGCATTATTTTTGTCAAACATAGACATTTTCTGAAAATGTGTTTTCTAATTGAAGGAAGAATGAAACGTGGAGATTCATTAAAATCTTGAGTTCAAATTTTTTTGTCAATTGCAATATTTTCTCTAAATTTTATAAATGAGAAAATAAAAATACTAATTGAAGCATATATATCTATACATATATATATATATATATAATATAAATTTTTTCCTAAAACCAGAGCGAGATAGTATATTGCAGTGTTTCAAAATTTAACAAAACAAGAATATTTAAGCAAATAAATAATAACATAAAAGCAATTTTAAACAAATGAGAATGAGCACCTTTTTTTCTTCCTTTTTTTTCATTTATAACTATTTTTACAGCTGAAAAATAATTGGATTCAATGATACAATAATAGATGTGACATATTTATTTATTTATTTACTTTGAAAAAAATTATATATATATAAACTTTTAAAAAATAAGTAAATAATCATGACAGCAGTGCACGTGACTTAAATAAAATTTATTTTATATTTTTTTATAATATCTTAAATTTACGAATAAAAGAGCACGCAAAATACAAAAAGACAAATAAAATGTTCGAATTGATTCATTTTAAGACTATATTGTATTATAAAGTATTTCTGAAATGTTTTTTTAATTAGTAGTATTAAAAGGTAAAATTTGGTATCATAACAGAAAAGTCGTAATATACTCCAACATTTTTTCAATAAAAATCTTTTACAATTAAAACTTCCTGAAATCTCCAATATAAATAAACAGCAATGCCCTCCTCCATCTCCATCCACCAGAAGAAGAAGAAAATTCCCACACTTTCTGATTCCAGGAATTGAAAAATGTTATCGCTACCTCCCATAAAGTATTTCCTTTTTACTAAACGAGTGTCCAAAATTTGTTGTGATAAAAAAGTTAAACGCCGTGTTATCACCCAAGGTCAACTACTAGTCTTTTGCTAAGCGACATTGAAACATCTGCCTCCTCTCCCCTCCCCCTGTTTTCCCATTCTTTTGCGGACATAACCACAAACATCTTATCTCTAGGAGGTTCAGGCATGAAATTAGCAAGTTGGCCACAGTCGCTCGTAAACAGGAATAACCAGGTCCACACACTCGTTCGCGAACGACTGTGTGGATCCACACAGTTAATGAACTGATATTGATATAGCAGGGTCCGCACAGTCGTTCGCGAACGAACGACTAATCCAGAAAATGGCGACCCGACTCAGTTCGTTCACTTAGATGACCCGTTCGTTCGCGAACGACCCACCTCTAGTTTTTTAATGCAAAAAGTGCAAGATAAAAGTGTTAAATAATCGTTTGCAATAAAAAAATTTACTAATTCAATGAAACAATTAAAAAAAGATTAAAGTGAGATCTGCTATGCATATTTCAATGTATCATGTCATAACATCATTTCTTGAACGGCCAAGAACCACGCGCTCGTGCATGTTAAGTTATATTTTGATTCACTTTCATTGTTTCATTGAATGAGTCACTTTAGTATTGAAACAATCCAAGAAACTTTGTCTTGCATTTATTGTTTAAAAAAATATCACATTTCCTATTTATGTCATTTCATGTAATCACGTGTTCAAAATTACATTTTTCTAGGTTTTATTTGCAGTAGTCCTTAACTTATTTTTTTT
>JAOUZG010025245.1:2100220-2162875 GCA_026289955.1 Argiope argentata | reverse complement strand
ACAGTCGACGGAAGTGCTGACGGTATTTTGCCGTGTGATAGGGCCTTAAAAGGAAAACGATGGAATTCGGAAACGCTTGGAGTCTTGTTTTGAATTTTTAAAAATATAAGATGCTCTGCAAGCTACAGAAATTTATATATAGAATTTGAAGCTTAAGAAAACGGTTAGTTTTTTAGAAAGCATATTAAATTGTGGTGCCAACCGGACGTGATTGAAGAAAAAGGTCAGTAAATTAAACTTTCGATTTCCAGTACTTTCGTTTCTATTATGGAAGATCTAATTAAACGGCGTAGTCCAATAAGGGCTAATTTTACGAAGCGTTATAATGCGTTAATAACGGCTTTGAAAGAAGAAAATTTAAATAAGGATGATATTGAAATAAAACTTTGTTCTTTAGAAAGAGTTGCTACTAATTTGGCAGAATTCGACGAAAGTGTATGTAAAGCATTAGTAGGGACTGAATCTGAAGAATCTGAAGTAGAGTATGAAAAAATAGAAGAATATCGTGAAAAATTAGATGCTGCACGGATTCTTGTAAAAACTTGTTTAGAAAAACTTTCTTCTATATCCGAAGTGCCGGAGTCAGTTAATGTGGCGAAAGCTAAATTAAAACTTCCCGAAATTGAATTAATTAAGTTTGGCGGTGAAGTGAAAGATTGGCTTAGCTTTTGGAGTCAATTTGGAAGAATTCACGAGGACGTTACCATCGGTGATGAAGTGAAATTTCAATATCTGATACAGAGTACTATAATAGGCAGTAGAGCGCGGGAAATAGTTGATAGTTATCCGCCAACTGCAAAAAATTATGCAAAAGTTATTGATAGCCTGAAGGCTAGATTTGGCCGTGAAGAACTTCTTGTTGAATATTATGTTAGAGAACTACTTTCATTGGTTGTAAAAAATGCTGTTAATATGAATTCGAAATTTAATATAATGCAACTTTATGACAAATTGGAATCATATTTAAGGTCACTGGGGTCTATTGGTGTAACTACTGAAAAATATGCAGCTATGCTTTTCCCGCTAGTGGAATCGTGCATTCCTGAAAATTTATTGAGAGTTTGGTTACGAAATCCAGTGAAAATTACAGTAGACAATACCGATTCTTACGGCGATAAATTGTCACAATTGCTATTATTTCTCCGAACGGAAGTGGAAGGGGAAGAGAGGATTTTGATGGCAAAATCAGGCTTCAATTCCACAGAAACTCGGAAGCAAAGTAAAAAATATCGAGAAGTCGAAACTGTTCCGACGGCTAATGATTTGGTTTATGAAGCCAAATCTTTGAAGTCTTGTTTATTTTGTGGAAAAGTCCACAATTCACAAGATTGTTTTAAGGCTCAAAAAATGTCTTTTGATGAAAAACAAGGTATTTTAAAGAAGAATAAGGCCTGCTTTACTTGTTTAAAGGTCGGACATGTTTCCAGAAAATGCAAATCTAGTGTTCAATGTATGCTTTGTCAGGGAAGACATTGGACAATTATGTGTCCTGGAAAGGTCAATAACACCAAACCTAATGCCGCAGAATCTCCCAGCACTGATGGAAATATAGTTTTATCAAATCAAAGTGAACCGGAAATTCTTTTACAAACCTTTTTAGTATTAATTGAGACGGGTGGAAGAAACAAAGTGGTAAGAGCATTATTTGATACAGGATCGCAGAGATCATACATTTTGAAGTCAACTGTTAATGAAATGAAATTAACCGCAGAACGAAGTCAAAATTTAACGCATGTAGTATTTGGCGGCGCTAGCTTCAAGAAGAAACACAATTGTTATGAACTGGCTGTGAGTAATTTGAAGAGAAATTATTCTTGTAATATTCAAGTTTTGGATCAGGATATAATTTGTGGTTATATTCCTAGCATACAAAAGGGCCCATGGGTCAAGGAGCTACAGAATAAAGATATCCAATTCACTGATGTTGGTAAAAGCTCGATGCCTATAGAATTGTTGATAGGAGCTGATTATGCTGGAAATCTCTTCACAGGAAATATATGCCCATTGTCATCTGGTTTGATCGCTTTTGAAACCTATTTGGGTTGGAGTGTAATGGGAAAACCAAAAGTGGGTTTCAACAAAAACTCCTCTATATCTCTTTTTATGCAAAGTAATGACATTTCAGACCTGTGGAGACTAGAAACTATAGGTATAATGGACCCATGTGAAACTGATAAATCTAAAGATTTAGAACATAAAGCTTTAGACTATTTTTCCAGAAATGTAAAAATTGACGAGAACGGAAGATATGAGGTTAAGCTTCCCTGGATGCGCAGTCAAGAGGAATTACCTTCAAATAGAGACATCGCTGGGAAAAGACTCGTTTCTACTAGCATGAAGTTATTAAAGAGCAATCAATTCGAATGTTATGATGCTGTCTTCGAAGAGTGGAAGAAAGAAGATATTATAGAAGATTCTTGTGAGGGTCCTGGTCACTACCTACCTCATCGAGGAGTGTTTAAGAATGATTCCACCACCAAAGTGCGGCCAGTTTTTGACGCTTCATGCAAGTCAAGAGGAAATCTTACTTTGAATGACTGTTTGATGAAGGGTCCAAATTTTAGAGAGACAATACCTTCAGTACTCATGAAATTTCGGGAGAAAACTTTTGGTGTTGTTTCTGACATCAAAAAGGCGTTTCTACAGATATCAGTCGCTAAGGAAGACAGAAAATACTAAAAATTTTTGTGGTGGAAGGATGAGAACAGAGATGCGACTAAAGTGTATCAGCATGCCAGAGTAGTGTTTGGCCTAAATTGCAGTCCCTTTCTGTTGAGTGCTGTCATTCACCATCATTTGGATCAATATCTATCTTCTCCTTACCATGATACTGCTCTGAAATTAAAGAACTCATTTTATGTCGACAATTGTTTGACATCAGTAGATTCAGAGCAGGAGCTGCAGCGCTTTATTGAAGACTCAACAAAACTGATGGCACAAGCCAAGTTTGACCTTAGAGGTTGGGAATTCACAGGAGATGCAGTTTCATTAAAAGATCCAAACCCAACTCCTGTTTTAGGACTTTTGTGGGAAAAATCAGAAGATGTGCTTTTCTGTGATAATTCTTTACTGGAAATGCCTCCCGGTACAGTTACTCGACGTGTGATTTTATCTTTTGCCAATAGAGTGTTTGATCCAATTGGTTTCACTTGTCCAGTTTCTTTGCGACCTAAAATATTATTGCAAGAGAGTTGGAGGTCGAAGAAGAGCTGGGACTCTGAAGTATCACCGTACATGAAGGAAAATTTTCTGAAATGGATAGAAGATATAAAAATGTTACATCTTGTAAAAATTCCGAGGAAAATTTTTATCAACAATGTTTCTTCCGTTAGTTTCCACGTATTTTGCGATGCTAGCACCACTTCATATGCAGAAGTTGTTTTCATCCGATGCCAATCAGCCCATGAAACCTCTGTACAATTACTAGCTGCTAAATCTAGAATAGCTCCATTAAAATCCATTACTATACCAAGACTGGAACTGCTTGCCTGTTGCATTGGTGCAAGGCTCTCAAAATTTGTAAAAGATAGCTTAAATATTGTAAATGTGAAAACACAGTTTTGGACAGATTCTACCACAGCTCTTCAATGGATCAGACGAGACGAACCTTGGAGCGTTTTTGTCCGGAATCAAGTGAATGAAATTCGGAAGCTGTCAAATGTAGAGGACTGGAGACATGTTCCGGGACCACTAAACCCCGCCGATTTGCCCTCTCGAGGATGCTCTGTTTTGAAACTTTTGAGTTCTAAATGGTAGGAGGGACCAAAGTGGTTACTCTTACGTGAGGATTTGTGGCCAGAATCGAATTACTATATTAATGAAGACATTGTCTCTGTAGAAAAATGTGGCAAATCAATTAATCTTGTAAACAACTCTCCTGTTACGGCAAATCTTTTCTCCCGGTTTTCCAGCTACGCCAAAATCATTAAAGTTTTGGGTTGGATTTTAAGATTTGAACATAATTCTAAGATCGGAAAGGAATGCAGAAAAGAGGGATATTTGACTACACTTGAAATAAATGATGCAGAAAAAAGGATTATTAGGATGATTCAAGAAGAGTCTTTCACAGAAGAATCAGAAGTTTGAAGACCCTCAATGTTTTTAGAGATGAGGATAGCATTTTAAGGATTAAAACAAAATTAACTGAGAAGGACGACTTACGAAATTTTAGATACCCCATTCTTCTTCCTGAAAAACATAGGTTAGTAGAGCTTCTTGTCAGAAAGGTTCATATGGAAAACTCTCATGCTGGAGTGCAGATTCTATTATCGAAATTGCGAGAAAATTTCTGGGTTATAAATGGAAGAAGAACTGTTCGTAGAGAAATAAACAAATGCTTAAGATGCAAGAGATATAATTCCAAGAATATACAAACCCAACCTATCGGTTTGCCTCAGGATAGAGTAGAAGAATCAGCTGCGTTTGAAGTGAGCGGCGTAGATTTCGCCGGACCACTTACTCTTAAGGGAGGTGGAAAATGTTGGATAGTTCTTTTCACATGTGCTGTGTATCGTGCAATACATCTCGAACTGACTCTGTCACTTGATACTAGATCCTTTCTCCATTGCCTTCGGCGGTTCATAGCCAGACGAGGTCGACCAAAGATTATTTACAGTGATAATGGCACTAACTTCGTAGGTGCTGAAAATTTGATGCGAAAACTAGATTGGGAAGCGATTGAAAGAGAAACTTCTATCCAAAAGATAACATGGAAATTCATACCACCCTCCGCACCTTGGTGGGGTGGATTTTGGGAACGGATTGTACAAATGGTGAAAATACTTCTTAGACGTGTCTTAGGGAATGCCTGCTTACACTATGAGGAGCTGGTTACCATTTTATGTGATTGTGAGGCGGTCATTAACTCCAGACCTCTGACGTACTTATCAGAAGATTCCAATGACCTCATTCCTCTCACTCCGTCAATGTTCATACAAAATATTTCGACGGTGGGAGTGCCCGATTTAGATGAACTGGACACTACCAATGTTAATAGGCGTTGGAAATATCGACTAAATCTTAAACAACACTTAAGAAAAAGATTTCGTCGTGAATATCTAGGCATATTATTACAACCACGGAATAAAAATAATTATTACGAAGTAAAACCTGGAGAAATCGTCTTAATAGAAGATGATTCAAAGAAAAGATTAATGTGGCCAATGGCTAAAGTTCTTGAGGTTTATCCAGGTAAGGATAAAAATGTCAGAGTTGTGCGATTGAAAACATCAAGTGGTGAGATTGTACGTCCTGTTCGTCGGATTTATCCCCTTGAGATAAAATGTGCAGAAGATGAAAGCCATCTTAGGGAAAACCCTCTTACAACAAGAAGAGGTAGAACTATAAAAGTGCCTTCAAGATTTTTGAGGACTTGAACAATGCAAATTACTTTGTATCCAATGCTTATTTACCTTATTTTCTGTTTGATTATTTACGAATAATCAAAGGTGGGAGTGTTCGGTAAATGTCATAATATAAATTTGTCAACGGACATTTATTATGTAGTAATATTTATTCTGGTTTTATTTTCTTTTTCTGTTTTATCTGTTATTTTATGCTTTTCTTAAATTGTCATCAAATTGGATTTTTTTGAAGTATTATATTATTAAAGTTAAAGCAAACGATTTTAATTTAATTAAAACATTATTAAAAGTTATAAGCAAACGATTTTTATTTTAATTAAAGCATTATTAAAAGTTAAAAGAAAACGATTTTTTTTTTGTAAATATATTTTGTTAATTGCATTTCGATGAATTCTTGTATATACTGTTTTAGTGAAAGGAAAATAAAAGGAAAACGATGGAATTCGGAAACGCTTGGAGTCTTGTTTTGAATTTTTAAAAATATAAGATGCTCTGCAAGCTACAGAAATTTATATATAGAATTTGAAGCTTAAGAAAACGGTTAGTTTTTTAGAAAGCATATTAAACAGAACTTTGATTTCTTACTCACACTCGTCTCAAACTCTTTTTATGGGGCGGACTTCATTCATGCATTTCATTCATTCGTCCACCCATCCACAGATCGTAATTTAGATTTGGAACAGAAAATGATCACCTTTGACCCAGTACCCCAGTGGTATTACTCTCGACATGAAGGATTTTGTGACCAGGGCAGATTCAACGAGCGTCTGCCACCAAACAATCGGAGAGTCTTCGACCGGCGATTATCGAACTCGCAACCTAAGAAGTACAAATCCAACGTTCTACCAACACTAATATCCCGACACTAATTTGAAGAAGTAAAATAAGCAATTAAATATTTATCTTCTTTTCTTTTTATTCAATTTTTATTGCATGAAATTATTTTTTAAATATAAAATTCCGGGTTTTACATTACTAACTGTTGATCTTTAACTAAAATAGAATCTTTATATGAGCTAACCATAATTGCTGATGTTTACTGCATCAAATAAATCTAAGAATATTTCATTGATTCTTTCGTTGTTGTTTTCTACTTGTTTAAATTCTATTCTGATATATATTAGAGTTTTTTATTTGAATTTTTGATCGACTGATACATCTTTCATTCAGCATTCCACAATGTTTGCTTTTGACTGTTTTCTGCAAGAACGAAATTGTTCATATCCTTCATATTAGCTACTTTCGTTTATCATTCGATCTCAAATTATTAAACATAATTTCAAAATTTGTCGAATTATTTTTTGAAAGTTTGAACATCGCATTAAGTTAAAATACAGTTTTTGCTGATTCTCTTTCACTGCTGTAAAATAAATCAATTTTAAAAATTTCTAATTTACATATCGTTGCGATTCAGAGTGGTTGATGAATTGAATGAACTTTAATTAAATCTTCACGAATTACAATTTATTTTCAGTTTTTATTGGCAGATATTTACAGTTACTACAAATAATCTAGTTTTCAACAGAATTGAATGTTTGGTTCAACAGGAATAATGTGTACTTCTAAATCTAATTTCGAATTGTTCTTATAATCTCAAATTTATTTTTAAATTTCGAATTATCGATTAGATTTTAAGAGTAAGTAGTCTCGCTTGAGATAAGATTTGTTATTAGAGCAGATAGAGGGTAGGTTCAAATGTAATAATTTTAAATTTACAGGAAATAAAAAAGATTTTTACTTTAAAAACTGTTTATTGTTTCTAAATTTTATAAAAAATTAATTTTTCAGTATTTAAAAAAAGATGAATTAGTTTTCTGTAAAATTAGGATTGCTCACCAAAAACCTTATTACTCTGCTTTAATTTAACATAATAATTTGGACACGTTTATGTAAAATTTGGATGAAAAAATATTGACAAACATTTTTTAATGATTAATTAATTGATTTTATTTATTTCTTATAATTTTTTATTTACTTGTCTTCCATCTCCTAACATCAATTAATTTTATTTTAAATAAATAATTAAATCAAAAAATGTATCAATGTTGTCTTGATTTCGACCCATTTCGTTATGCAGTGTTGGACTAAGTCTATTTATCCAGGTGTACATATGGTACATATGCTATCTTGAGTCCTTCCGAATCTATAGAAGTGCCCAAGAAATCTTCTATGTCCCTACACAATTTGCACTATCATTGGGGAAAATGCCCTTTTTATAATTTTTAGTTCTCTTATAAATTCATATTTTTTGCATCCTTTGCTCATCAAAATTCCTCATCTCTTTAAATTTCACTCTTTTAATTTCCTTTTTTAACATTTGGAATGATTTTGGGATTACAATATCTATTTGACTCTTTCTGCACAGCCTTTTTTTTGTATATTCATATGCTCTCTCGTTTTTCGCATAATTCCGTTCAATCTGATCCATTTGTTGTTTCTAGCCTTTCTCATGCATGTTTTAATTTCCAGATTTGTTTATTTTTGCTGTACGTGGATTGCATTTCCTGAAGGGCTAACATAGATTCTAAGAATATAAAGCATATTTATACTAGTCTTCGAGCCCCTTACATCAATCAGCGGCCATTTTTATTTCTAAGTCTTCGGCTTGTTGCATAATTAGAAATACGAATCTATTTTTATTTAAATATATTTCCCTATCGTGAAAGTATACATCATATCCTCACCTACCCTTTCATCATCTTTGGATTCCACTCAAAATATTTCAATGTTATCCCCTCATGGTCACTTTGTTTGAAAGCTGAAAAGGTCAGCCAATTTATCTTAAAATTGTCATGTTTTATCTCATATTTTTCCTTATCAAATATTTTATCTTTACCCTCAATTTGATTTTTGACTAATTTATATACAGCACACTCCAGATTAACCGTCCTAATGAAGCGTAAGGACAGACTGGATAACGAAAAAGCCGGAGTTCTATGAAACTATTTTCTTTGCCCATCGATATCAGAAGACTAAGTTTTTATACCAAATTTACAGTTATATGGCACAGAGGTAGCGCGTCTTCCACGTGATTTGGGCTTCCCGGGTTCGAGTACCGATTAGGGCATGGTTGTTCTTCTGTGTTCTATCTGTGAGGTGTGTGAATGTGCCCCCCCCTGTAAAAAGGGGCTGTTCAAGAGAGTGTGTAGCTAAAGTCATATTCTTGGCTCTAGTTGGGGCTACTTCAAAACAAGAGACCCCTGTTTAGGCTTCAATCCGCTGATGCATCAGCAGGCTTGTCCATGTCAAATGCCACTAGTAACAACAACGACTGTTATAATACGCATTTTATCACTAATTGAGTGCCAAACATTCCATTTATCTCACAGCACGTAGAATGTGAAAGCGGTTGTGGCCCGATTAAGGTGAAACATAGATGCATTTCCGATAACGTGTCGAGTTAAAATAGGGTGATATATACTGGTAGTTTATGTACTACACTGCACATGCCAGGAATTTATTAGAGGAAAAGTAAATTAAAGAATAAGATTTGCTCACATTTGAACATAAGTTCTGTAATGCCAAACTGAAATGCAAGAAACATAAGCAAAACACTTGTGTAATCAAAAGCCTAATTCTCCAGAAAATTGACTGAAGCTGATTGAATTTTTCATTGGCAAATGTTATTACTCAGATATGAAAAGTCAACTCCAACGTTGTTTTCTCCCAATCACAACTTGTATTTTGTTTGTCGCAGACGAATCTTAGCAGATGTCCGCTTCCAATGCCTTGTCGATGTTGCCAATGCAACACCTTGTCGCCCACACTTGATTACGACAAAAGAAAACCAGACCGAATAGTTGCGAACGAGATACAGTTAAATGTACTAAGTGGCTGTTATTCAGGCTCGTACTATTTTCAATGTTCCCTCATTTTATTTCACAAAAATTGTCTCAGACTTTCTACTATGAACAATAATTTCTAATTTTCATTGAGCGAGATCTGATAACGCATGTTTATGGATGAAGACGAATACGTGTTGGTTTTCGCTTCATCTAACCTCTCTTTTTTAGCACGCTCCTGCACAGTTTGAAGCCGCTGCTGTAATCGATCCATGTTTCACTTGCTCTCAAAGATGTGCTATAAATAAACTTTGTTATTTGTAGTTCTATTGAGCTCATTTGAACAGTAAATACTGATCTACAATTCACTAATGACCTGAAGTTATGATTTCAAGAAACTCAATTCATGCTTCGAACTTATGCACTTTTAAGGGGATAGTGGACTTTGCAACAAGCAAAAATGGGCGAAAAAGTGCAATTTTATTTTCTATCGTTTCATCATATGTTTATAGTCAACTAAAATAATGTTGAATAAAATAAATGTTTGTAGGTTTAAAAGGATAAGAAATACATCTTGATGACTTTTCTCAAATGCTTTGTTAATTAGATTTAAATATCTTTAAAATGCTCCAGGTGCCTTAATTTTTAAAGAAATTAAATGAAATTGTTAATAGAGATTTCGGTCAAAAATTAAAAGAAAATAGGATATGCATTTTAATTTTCGAGTTGTTAAATGATTAAAAGTCAACTTTATTTCAGGAAAATATAATATTCGCATGGAATTCATTAAAGGAGAATAAAATTAGCACTTAATTGGAATTACAAAAATCCTATAGTTTTGTTCTAAATAAATTTACATTGGATAGTAAGAAAAAAAATTAGATTACCTATAATATTTTGGAATTTTAAAAAAATTATATATCTTATTACAAGTTATTTTTTTAATATTTCATTTTAAAACTTTTTAAAGAAATTCGATGCATTTATATTTTAATACATAAACATAAAAAATTCCGTAACCATAAATGAATATTTCGCAAAAGTGTCTAATAGAGCCAACGTCCTTCTAAAATTTGAACTATTCTGAATCTCGAATTGTTCAGTAACTAAACAATTTTATATTACAAAATCGTTTTTCTCCGCTTGATTTATTTATTACACCTCTGGCAACCAATATTGGTTAAATTAAAATTCAGTTAAATCTTTGATAAAACTTCTTGTCCATGATTTCGACTAATAAGCAGCGTTCTTTAAGTACTATTACACTTTTTTCTGTTTATTGTGTAAATCTATTCGTGTTAAAAAATAATAGATATTAGAATCTATCTTTCATCCTTAACCGGCAGCAATAGAAAAAAAGTCATGTAATTAAATAATTGTTGAAACAATGAAAACAGTTTGAATTTCAAGTCAACACTGTAATTTATTGTAGAAATTCAAATAAAAAAAATTTTTTAATGTTAAAATTCAGGAAAAATTCGCACGCCTATAAGTATTATTAAAAATAATTTTTAAACCCTTTAAAAGATTTAATATCCATTTTTGTGCAGCAATATTTTCAATTTATATATCATGCTTCAATAATTGCATGATGGTTTTAACACCATCTTTGTATGCTGCCAAGTAATGTTTCTTTTACTATCATACTTCAATAATTATAAAAAGTTTGCAATAAATAAAAATGAATGAATTAAATAAAATTTTGACAATGTAATGAGCTAGAGCTTAAAGATTGATAATATATCGACTTGGGAAACGGAAACTTCATACTAAATGGAGTTTTGTTATAAGTGTTATTGTTACAAATTATACATATTTTTTTAATGAAATAAAATCTTTACTTGTATGTGTGCAATAATCTATTCTGTATTTTTTAAAAACCGTCAGCATTTTGGATAATTTTTAAAAATAAATAATCAGGCAACTATTGCATTTTTAAAAGTCATTTTCCCTTACAGATTCTTCATCTTGTTTTACTTAATAATTGCTTCAAGTTTTATTACACTCAGTCGTCTAATTACGGAGATGCAGAGCAAACATACCCGGAGTGACAGAATTTTTAAAAGAAATGACAAATGAAATTACCACACGTTTGTTTTTCCATTTACATAAAAATCATGTGATTGATAAATGAATATTCTATTAATATAGTGTTTCAAAGGAAGATTATTATTTGATATTTAACTACGTTTAAAAGCTTCAGATTACTTTTTATTCTGCTCTAAATTTTGCTTTGTAAAAAATTCAGTAAATCTTTTTTATTTGAGAAATTTGTAAAGTAAAAATGTAATTCTTCTGATTCAGAAGTAAAATTATTCTTCGTATTGGAAGTTCGTAAAACTACAATGACTAAAATTAGGATAAGGATTAGTCTTGTATAATATCAAATAGATATTGCATTTATTATCTCAAATTTTATTTAATATCTCTTTTTGAAACTATTCAAAGGATTTTATAAGAGAATTCTCTAGCCTTGTTCCATTTTATTAAGGAGACACTGGTGAAAAAAATTCGCCTAGTACAATGTTTTCTTTTTAACTACTTCATTTGTTTAACCTTTTTAGACATTTCTAATACGGAAATAATAAACATTGTCAACATCAGATGTAGACATTATTCATTGGTAAATAACTTTGGTAATTGCTTCTTTGCAGTGAATATTAAATGTGGTATATTTCAATGAAATATTTCAAGCATAACTTGATATTTAAGGTTTCTTCATTAACTATTTTGAAACTGAGAACTATGCTGATGGGAATTTAAACACTGTTTCAGAAATCTCAAATTCTGTATTATTGGCATAGATGTCTTTCTTTCTAGAGAACCAGTGACCCTATCAATGAGAGGTCACTGGTTCAATTATGTGTTGCTTTCTTCCCTATTGGATATAACATTAATATGAGCAAAATAGGATTATTCAAAAGCAACTGACCCCCCCCCAATTTTTAGTTTTTTCAGTTATTGAATTTTATGTTTTTAATTATTTTTAAAGACCATACAATCAAATTTGTTCAAAATAAAATTATGCATTGCTTCAGCAAAAAATGGTGTATCATTATCATTGCAATATTCCCAATTATCATCTGTAGGGTTTACTTCACAATTCTAAAAATAATAGAGGTGCTCATAATTTTTTTAAAAAAATATTTAATTCTAATATTGCATACAATTTAAATTATGTCAACATTTTTTAATGCTATTTTGCAAAAATTTTGGTACCTTTTTTTACATGCAATATGAAGAAACTAACGTTTTATAAAGTGACCCACAATTAAATATTTTAGTTGGCCATAATTGGTTATTTTAAACTAGGAATATAAAGTTTTAACTAAATAAAATTATTTGTCTTTGAAGGTGTGAATGAGACAGAAGCCTACAGAAGGCTTAATAAGGCCTTGAACATGGGTTCAGTTACTTTCATTTTGATGATGGGGTGTATTGCCAATGGATATTAGGAAACAATTTTGCTTTCCAGTTCAGTCAGTTGTGAAACAGTCAAAAACAAAAGAGGTTCCAATATAGTGGAGGTAATCTTTTCACATATATTTTTTGCACTTCATGTATATTAATTAATGATATCAAGTCAAATCATTTATGATTATGAGCTGCTAACCAATTGTACATTGTATTATGCCTTTTGTGAGTTAACTTTTTCAGGAAAATGTTCTATAGATTTCAACATTAAATTAATGCAGCATTAGTTATATGTATGTTATGCAAGTATGGTAGAAATATTGAAACAGATTTAAAAAATTTTTACGAGATTTTAGTCATTCAGTATATAGGATTAATTTTCTTAAATATTCAATGAGTTTTGTGTATATGTTCAAAAAAAAAATCATTAAATAGCTAAATGATGTCAACACAAAAAGTCTTCATAGAGCTTCATTTCTTAGTTCTTAAATATGGAAGAAATTTTTTTTGATAAAACAAATTATGAATAAGTATTTAACAAAACAATAAAAATGTTTAATATTTCATTGCAACAAGGAAAAAATATTATTTATAATTAATTTTTTTTGAAAATTATAAACATTAGGAAAAATCTGTATAACAATTAATTTGGTGTCGTTAATAAATACATATAATGAATTTTAAAAGGTGAAAGCATAAATTTTAAGCAATTAGACTATTAACAATGCTAAAAATTTTCTTTAAGTTTAAGTCACATTTAAATAAATATATAATTAAAAAGTCCAAAGTTTAGATTCTAACTATGTTTGTGCTGAATTGAGAACTCATCAGCAGAATGACAAACATTTTCTTAATTTAGCACCATAAAACAGAATATTTCTGAAAAACCTAGAAGAAAACTGATTTTAAATTTTTGTGATTGAAATGCTTAATTTCTAACTGTTCTAAATTGAAGTAATGTAGTTCTATTTTAATTGAAGTGTGATTTCTACTTAATAAAAAAACAATATTTTCTTTTAAGAGAATTGTAAAAAAAGTTGTTGTTTTGATTAAGTGACAAAGAAAGCGCATTTCAGATAATACATATACAAGAAACCTAGAATCTTAAATATATACTTTTTTAATTTATTAAAAACATATTTTAAATGACGAAATGCTTTTGATAGTGATTATAAAGTTAGCATTGAAATTACGGTGAAGCGAAAATTTCCTGGCACTTTCTAAAATTTACTCATTCCTTAAAAAACTTTTAACACCATTTACATGGTTATAATGTATACTCTAAGAAAAGGTTACAATAGTTTGTATTTTTAAAAATATTTTATGCAAAATTATTCAACTCGATGATAGTAGCATAAAATATAAATGTTATTAAATTGTAAATTAGTTTTAAATTGCAGAATAATTATCTCATTAAAAATTATAAAATTACCATCGATATTATATCAATATTATCAAAAATTTCTTTAAGAAGCAGGCGAGTTAGCTTATTTTTTCTTTGGATTTTGAAAAATACTAAATGTTTCTGTTGCAAACTTAACAATGAAGGGAAAAAAATTTATACACATGAGTATTTTTAATAAATATGTTTTATTTTCTAATGTTCTTCCATTTATTTGAATGTAATGATTTGGTTCAATTTAAAAATGAGAATCATAAAAATGTATCCATTTTGTGAAAAAGGGCTGAGACAAGAAAGAGACACAAAAGGTTATAGTGATAGCTGTTTACTGACTTTACGAATAACTTAACTCACTGTTCCGAGTGCTTCAGCAGAAAAACAACTTTTAACCAGAACAGCCCCTTTGGAATATATACAATAACTGGACTGTCTGAGACACAAAATATAGACACTTGAGAAATTTTCACATCAAAAATAGAGCAGCTGAACTTGGTGGAAATCACAATGAAAGAAGTGAAAATATCTGCTGGTACTCTTTGCAGTGATGGCTTTTGAGCAAATATGGGGAAACAGATGCAATGAAAAGACGTCACTGTACATTCATCTGTCATGCGATGTCATTAAACTTGTGCCTGTACAAAAAAGAAAAACAAAACAAAAACAGAAAAATTTACAGTTTATACATGTTGCCTTCCCTGCCATTTATTTATTACAGGGACTGTCGATCCATAGCCCAAATACTCTCATTAAGCTCAATTTTTTTAGGTGAAGCAACGAAGAGCAACACAGTTTTTCATCTTTATATTTGTATTTATATATATTTATTTATATATTTTTTTATTTATATGCAATTATGTATAGATATTTTACAATGATGTGGGATTTTATAATACAATTGGGCAGGCTAATTACTGTACAATTCTGGTGAATTTACTTTGAAAGCAATCCTCTGGGCAGTTATAAAGTCCACTAAAAGTCCTATGGGATTAGTAGTTGTTTTTGTAATTTTCTTGAAAGAATTTACAATCACTAGAACATTTACATATATACAAAATTTACAATCACAAACCTCATGAAACATATACATATGACAGATGGGAGGAAATGCAACAGATGACTACTTTTTACAATATGCTTTGAGACCATGGAGAAAACACTGATGAACAGATGGTACTGTACAGAGAATGGACCTAATTTTACTTTATGTAACACAGACAAGATAACAAAACACAACCTGCCTTCAATTTAAATACACAAAGTGCAAAATGCACTAGGCAGGCTTTGTACATTTGTAACACTAATTATATCGAGCCATGTACTCTCAGTATAGCTTTCACAATAGTCCAATCACAGACTTTTCTGGCTCTTTTCTTAAAAGTAAAAGGTTTTCAATGTTAAAATCCAACTCCCTATAACAACTAATACATACAAATATATCTCTTATATGCAAAGGCTATTAACCCATTTCCCATTTTTTCTATTGAGCATTACCGTTTTCTTGATCTCACTCCTTTAAAGCTTGTGATAAACAATTATTCAATAGTAGGATTTAGAATGGAAGAAAAAGAAATAGATCCATCTTAAAAGTAACACACTATAGCTCCAATAGACATCCTCAAACACTCTCGGCACTCGCAACAAGGAGCCGACAAAAGCGGCTCCTACCTAACTTCTTTGCAACTTCTTGGCCCTCGATGGGCGTCATACCAAGCATCGGACATCAGATGCAGAAGTTAATAAGCCAGATGCATCACAGGGCATCTAGCTGTGTAAAAATTACCCAATTATAGATCACTGATATGAGTCACACAGTTGCAATAACAATCACCAAATGAGCAATTTCACAAACTAGTTTCAACAAATCTGGGGCAATCTTCGTCAAATTCAAGTTCGTAAATTCACATGTTGGAAAGATGTGTACCACATAAGCAGGCTATAAAGAGAGAAAATTTTCAGTTAAATATTCAGAATTGAATAATGAAATATTTTAATTTCTAACACTACAGCTGTTACAAATATAAAAATTAAGCAATATAAATATTAAATTATCAGTTTACTTACCACATAAGGAATGAAAAAATTAATAATAGCAAATCAATATGACTAAAGTCTAAAAATTGCAGAAATTTGACATTCACAGAATATCTAATCAATAAGTCTAATTAGTAACTAGGATTTTAAAAAATTGTAAATAGGTATACTAAAATTCTGATTTTTTTACTTCAGTTCTTAATGGTTTTTGTATGATCATAAATCATATATAACTGTAAGAAAACAAAATGCTTATAAGTTTGTCATGGTAAAATGCAGCAGTTGATAAAATTATTAGAAAGAAAGGAAAATGAAATTCTTCTCAAAGAATTCCCCCTTCCCAAGAATCATATTACAAATCAAAATAAAAGTAAAAAATCAAATAACAAAGTGAAATTTCTAGAATTAAAAAGAAGTATTTTTCTAGTTTTGTAGCTCGGAATCGATTTAAAATCTTAAGGTTTAGATTGATTTAAAATCTTAAGGTTTATAGCATCAACCCTAAAATACAACTAATGCAATCATTAATTTTCTAATCTGATAAAGAACATCTCTTTTACTGAGAAATAGTTTGAATTCATATATATAAAAGGAATAAATGTCAATATAACTCTCTCAGAAAAATTAGCAAACTCTGCTACCTAAAAAACATTTGAATGCGAGACACGACAAGCTTATAACAAAACATTTTTATAAAATAATAAATATGTATAAAGAGGGTTTGATATATAAAAAATATAAAATTATTACATAAAAGAGAATTAGCTCAACATAAAAATGATGTAAGTGATTGAGAAAATGTTGAAAGCCACCTTTTCAAAGATTATATAACCAATTTGCTGGACAATTCTCAATTGTACATTTTTTTATCCCTCCTCTTATTATTATTATTATTATTGTGGTGACAATAAATAAATAAATAATCCATAACTTTATCAATGATTTTTACAGGGAAGGGGAAAAAACCCTAATAAAAATCATTTAATGGTATAAAAAGGTTAAGTTCGAGTTCAGAGCAAAAGGTTTATTTCTCATATACCCAGCAGTTCCAAGAAAGCTAAATGCATTTGGGGAAGACAATACTTCCCATTCTGTCACTATATATATATATATATATATATTTGAAAAATTTGGCATATACAGACTAATGTGCTTTATCTTTGATACTCCTAAGTATAGAAACCAAACATTTATAACTACCCATCCGAGCCTTCCTATCTGCTTTAGCTCGCAGAAATTTAAAATATTTTTCATTTGAAATACAATGGAAAAGTAATAAAATATAATTTTTTTAAAGATAGGTTGCATAGTCAACTTTAAAAAAAATCAAGTTAATTATATGCCATGCAATAGCCAAAATGTAATTTATTATAGCTTTATGAGTTCATTAAAATACTGAATCCATTATAAATTTAATATAAATATATAAAGTTCTACAAATGAAGTTTTATATCTATAAATGTGATATATGATTTTTGGGTTTGTAAATAACACTCTGACTGAAAATAAGTTACATGATTATGAATATTTTTGAAATTACATAGAATATAGCATAAATAATTTGTCTTAAGATTTATTATGTATTATTGTTAAAATATATGATTTTATTACGTTAGCAGTTCTTATTTTAACAATTCAATGTATGTTGTAAAATAATAGATATGAAGAATGTTATATTTCTTTGTTTAATTTACCTGTTGAGTACCAGGATGAGCAGTATTTACAATTCCTGCAGCTGATTTACGCTGAAGATAGCTAATAAATCCATTTCGTAAATTATTTGATTGTTGAAAGACATCCACATGATCTTTTCCACAGGGTAGAGCCATAAGCACACAATGTTCCTCTACCATCTAAGAATAAGGGAATAATTAGTTTATAAAAATGAAATTTAATAGCAAAAGTAGAAAAATAAATGGCAAACATAGTATTAATAATCTAATGAACTTATTTTCCATTCCTTTTATACACTTAAAATAATTAGTTATGAAGAGCATATTATGCAAGTTTAAATAAAATATTTTACAGACCTGTAACTTCTTTTTAACTCCTTCTAATTGCTGAGGCTCTAATCTCATTCTCTGAGCTATCCTAAGAGGTGATGGGTCAAAAGGTTCGACAGCTGGAAGTGACAATCTTGCAATATTTAAATTTCCTGATACAAAATGCATTTGGACAGCTGCTTGATCATTTTTAAGAGCCAGAATACCTTGCCATATAACCGGATAACGCTGAAATTCAATAAATAATATAATTTAAACACTTAAATAGTTCTTTTCAATCAAATTTTACTATCAATTTTCAAAACAAGTAACTGCTTTTAGGCAAAATGTATTAGGATAAAATATAAAAATAGATATACCATTAAATTAGTAGAAAATAAATTAATTTTTAATATGCAAACATTTTTTTATAAAATATATATGTAAAAAAAGAGAACATAAAAGAATAGCAATAATATCCTATAAAGGTAATATAGATTAATGTAACTGTATCATGATATATAATGTCAAATCAACAAAATACATAAATGCACAAGCCCCCTCCTTTAACAAAAATTCTTCAATCCATAAATCTATTTCACTTTTGCATTTTTTTTCAGAAATAATAGAAAATTTTCTTTGGTCACATTACCACCCTCACTATCAGGAAATTTACTAATAATCGTATCACAAACAGGATTTTTTATAAACATAACATTGCCATTTAAGTATAAAATATATATTTTATTTTAACATCTTTGTCATGCATTAGCAGAACTGCTCAGGAGACATAATTTAAAATTTGAAGCATTTTATTTTGGAAAAAAATATAGCAACTGCAATTTTAAATTAATCCAATTCAATTATCGGCCATAATTTTTCATATATTAGTAAAATCCTTTATTCTTCTTTATTAACATTTTCAAATGTATCCTTCTATCTTTAAATTAGTCCATAGTTATTTGGGGGTAAATATGTAATATAATAAAAACAAAACTTTTTTTCTATTTAATTTACAGATACAAATTTAATGGTGCTAAGATTTGTAATAAAGTAGGGATGGACAGAGTTTTCCAGGGTACAGATTACTTCCAATTTTTTCAAGATGAGAAGTCCACTCAGAGGTAGAAAGAAACGATCAACAAGATTTATTATAATTTAATAATAAATATGGAAGATGTAATTTATCTACATAATTACAAACATAAAAACAACTATAAATCTAATAATATCAAATAACGTTCATTAATTCTTGAGCATGCAGATTCACAGAGGTATGTAGAGCCAAAGAATGATGTTAAATGATATACAACTTTTTTTTAAATTAGAATATTTTACTTTGTCCATTAGATTCCAAGGTATTCTTAGGCAATGAAATAGGTGCTTTTAAAAATTGTAATGTTGAAGGAGAAAAACTTCATTTTCCTCAGAAGAAGGAGAACATATAATTTATATTTTTAGTTATTTCGTCCACATCAAAATGGCCATCAATTGCGTAACACATAAATGTAACAGTTGGTTCTAGTCTAATAAATATTTGAAAATGTCCCTCAAATTTGGAATGAAGTTTTAACAATTCTCTATATTTAATTTACCTTTGTTTTTAAAAACTAACGAGAAATATTTTTGAAATTTTTCATTGGTGTTCCAAAAACATTTCAGTATGCATGCCTTAGTTCTTAATAATAATAACAATCACCCCCAAATACCTTGGCAGTCCACTGGTTGATCATGATTGAATCAATGCCCACTCCTATTTTAAGGAAAAGTTTTTGTTTATATTTTATACCTGTTAAATGTTAAAATATGGATACATACCTGCAAGAGAAACTGATCTGCATGTTGACTGGCATGTGATGGTGTTGGTGGGTGGGATATAGCAACATTGGTAGCCTGAGACATTGCATGCGCAGGAGGAGGAACATGAGCAGATTGTTCATTCAAAATCATTGGAGGACGTGGAGACTGTGACTGCAAACCAGATGACCAAGGCCCAGGACTAATGGATGATCCCCCTTGACGGCTTATAGTTCTGACATTGTACCCTTTAGCCGAATGCTCAGAGCTTACAATCTTGTCAATGGCAGGATTATGAAGAGATGTAATCTGTTGTGAATGACTGTCTTTCTTATACGAATGAGAATTTGGAGAATGAGCTGGATTTGAAGATCTGCCATCAATGTGAGCAGGAGCAGTAGAACCAATCTGTGGAACACCTAACAACTGCTGCCTTGAATGATATGGACTAGTAGATGGTTGAGTCTGATGAGCTATTGGTGGTTTGATCCCTTCACTTGTATCATTTTTATATAAATGGGATGAATGTGCTCCTAGGCTACGTTCATCCACTTGACCAGCAAGTGGTATTTGAGACAATCTGCCCTGAGCATTATACAAGTTTGCAGTTACAGGAGAATCAGTAGTCCTATCATGAGGAGATGGTATGTGTGGACTCATTTGAAGAATCTGTGAAGCAAAATGAGCATGTTGAGGTTGTCGTGAATTATGAGGTGCAATAGCAGAGGTAGATGGGACTAACCGTGAACTTTCAACATCTTCTCTATTTTCAGAAAACATAATTTTAAGTTCTTTTTCTTTCTGAGCAGGGGCAAAATCTTTTTTACTACGCATAGATTTTGAGCGTTGAGATTTTTCTTCCGCTGCTCTAGTTTCATGCAATACTTTAGATAAATCATCGACTACTTTCTGCTCTGCCTTGGCATCCATAATAGATGACTGATGCCGGTGTTGAGGTGGCTGTTTAAAATTATTGCTCACATCCGAGGAAGCAGGTATGGCATGATAACCATAATGAGAGTTTATGCCCATAGCCCTGACATCTTGTTGAACTCGAAGGTCAGAATGGTGTGGATAAGTACTATGTGCAAACATCATTTGCTGATGCATTAATGATGCAAGTTCTGGATGGTGAAGAGATCTACTAGAATGAGGGGGTACCATGATGGGAGGCTGTCTCATATGAAGAGCCGAATTGACATGAGAATGACTATCTGTGGAAGGCAGAGGATGACTTGATGATGTAATAGGTGGTGTAGGAGTATGTGGAGATTCTCCTAAACGTGCCAATTCAGGAGGAATGTTAGATGCACCAGGAGTGTTTGAACGAACCATTTGAACAATATTGGCATCGTGATGTTGGCCACCAGGGACAAAATATTCTTTATGCTGCAGAAATTGATTTTGTAAAAGATCAGCTATAACACCACCACTTGAAGGAAGGCCGTGCGCACCAGAAAGCTAAAAAGGAGAATAAAAATGATATAAATAATTATCACTACATTTAGGGGGAAATCTTATAATATAAAATATTTGTCTATTCATTAAAGACAAAGGAAAAATCTCTTACCGGGTCGTCGTAATTTGATATTTGAAATGCTGCTTGTTGTGTAAAAGCAGAGTTACTCCTGCTAGGATGAGGAACTTTAGATGCCCTGACTTCCAATTTTGAAGAATGAGTAGAGTTACTGGAAGGAGTACTTTGTATTGTACTGACATGGGCATGAGCATCAGCAATTCTACTAGATGGTATCTTTGTGCTAGTCCAAGTAGTAGGTACTGGCACACTATGAATTGATGCAGATGTTGTATGCACTTCTTGTTTCACTACAATGTTGGAATGTTCTCCAGATACACTTAGTGGCATAGGTTTGCAACTTGAAACAGAAGAAATATGTTCACTGGCAGTCGATGTAGGTGGGATGCTTGCAGAAGTATACACAGGAGGAAGCTGGAAAAAATTTAACAGCAAATTATTTTAGATTTCAAGACTAATTAGCATTAGAAAAAAATAGACATTTTTTAGAGATCTTGATACATTTTATTCAGTACTCTGAAAAAATCAGCAATTCAAACATTAAAAATCAACATTAAAATAATATCAAAACACTTTTAATAAAAACTATTTCTCAATAATAGAATTAATTAATAGCAATTAAAATCACTTCAATTTCATGATCTATAACAATAAATTTGCCATAATGAATCAGTAATTCCTCATGACTTTCAAAATATTTATAATTACTCTACTCAGCAGAAAATTAAGATTCAAATAATTCTGTTCTACCTAATAGACTTACAAAAATTAATGCATGACACTCTATTTAAAAACTACATTTTTTGAATTCTATTCTTCAAAGTACAGTAGTTTAAATGTACATAAAGCAAATTTGGAGGACTCGGAAGTACACAATAGATAGAGTAATGATCAACAGACATCAAATTCCCACTTATAAAATTAAAGAAACATATAATTATAATTGCAGGATGATGAAATAAAATTTAAATAACACAGAACTCAGATCCTATCGTTGATAACAATAAAGAACTTAAATCTCATTCTACTTAATTTGTGAAATAATAGAAATATTTTTAAAAAATTGGCAATAAAATTTTACCTCTGATTTAATAGTAGAAGTAGATACTGATGCTGCAGTCGCAGTTTTGATTGAGACAGCTGAAGAATTCGATGTTAAATGACTGGCAGATGTTGAAGTCACAACAGCTGTTGTTCTAATTGGGGAATCATAACTATGAACTGAATGAGAAGAAACTTTAGCTTGTGCACTGTCATGTGATGAGATAGTTGTTGTTCGACTTATAACAGGAGACTGCCCTTGCGAGCTCTGTGTATAAACTGAACTTGTTTTCACAGAGTCTGTCACCGTAACTGTACTGACTGTTGAACTAGGAATTACAGAATTAGCCATTGTTAACACACTAGCAGCCACAGAATTTTTCTTGGCCGGGAGTTTTACATGCTCAGTACTTTTTTCTGCTTGAACTGGTGGTTTGGAATTGCTTTCAGAATTAGTAGGTGGTGTTTCAGTTGCAAGTGTGCCAGATGAAGATAGAGATACTTGTCTTGGGCGAAGAATCTGAACCAATGGGGGTCTCTCTGGAATACTCTCATTTTTACTAGCATAGCCACTTTTCGAACTTTCTTGAATAACAGAAGTAGCAGAGGCTGTTTCTGCAGAATTAACTGTTTTGGAAACATTTTTAATATTGAGAACTGATGTTGAAATTGCAGATTCTGGTTTTTTATTTTCTGCTGAAGAATGACTAATGGAATCAGTATAAGATCCACTAACTGGACCTAAAAGTCCAGTAATAGGATCAACAAGAACAGCAGGACTTGATCGAGAATTACTGTCTTCTTCATTTTCCGACTGTTTTTCAGAATTTTGAGGTATTTCTTTTGAGTTGTCAATTTTTAATTTATTTATTTCAACTTTAAGTACAGGTAATGGAGGAAACACTCGAGTGCTGTCTGAGAGGGTTTTAGTTTCTTTAGGAACATCTTTAGATTCCACAGAGTCCTTTGGTTGGGGAATTTCAATTATTTCTTCAGGTGGTTTGACTAGAACAGATTCTTTTTTCTGAATTTCAGATTCTTTATTAGAAGAAGTGGTATCTTTACTAGATTCCATTCTAGATGTTGATCTCAAACGGAAGTTTCTTAATGACTGTACACCTCCTCTAGTTTGGATTTTGTCAGATTCAGTCATTGTTGCATCTGTATTAGAAGATATTTCAGTTGGTTGACCAGAAGCTTTCCTCTTATCATCATGGATATCTTTTACTGCATTATCATGAATGAAAAATACAGGTTCATTTTTATTCTTATCATCATTGAGATCACTAGAATTTTCAGAAGGTGTCAAATCTTTTGCTGAATTCTCTTCACTTCGGCGATTGGATTTAGATCGCCTTGTCACCCTAGTTGGGGGAGGCTCTAAATGAGATGTATTGCTATTTTTCCCACTACCCTTTCCTACATCCTCAATAGTTGACCTCTGAGCTGCTTGCTTCATAAGACGAGTAGATTTTCTTGTAGACTTGCAGGGAGGCTCAAGGTTAGAAGAATCATGCTTAGAAGATTTTTCAGTCTTAACTGGTTCGGGTTTTATTTCTTCAATGTTGACAGTTTCTGTAGTTTTAACAACTTCAGCTGTGCCAGGAGAAGTTCCATCATGCCCGTCTTTCTGGTGTAAACGAATTGTAATGGAAATTCTTTTTTGTTCTTTAACTTCAGGATGATGCTCCTTAACTGACACATCCCGCTCCTCATTAGCAACAGATTTTTTAGCATCCTTTTTCTCCTTTTCATGATTATCAACACACTTTTCAGATTTAAGATCCACTCCTTTGTCATGCTTCTGATCCCCAACTTTCTCATGTTTCTGATCACCTCCCTTATCATGCTTCTTCTGTTCACTTCCTTTCTCATGTTTTTGATCATTTCCTTTCTCATGCTTCTGATCAATACCCTTCTCGTGTTTCTGTTCATTTCCTTTGTCATGTTTCTGGTCATTTCCTTTATCATGCTTTGATTCAAAGATTTTATTATGCTTCATGTCAATTGATTTGTCACTTTTTGTATCATTAGATGATGAATTATTTCTGATAGTATCATGGAGTTTCTCTTTAACACTTTCAAAAGTAAGGGCTCTGTCATATTCTTCATCTACAAATTCATAGACATCAATTGCTTTTGAAGTATTGTCTTTGGATGTCTTTTGTTCTTTGTCACAAGATGACAAAGAAAGTAATAATCGGGATTCTTTAGGCCGGTGAAGATCTTTAGTAACTTCGTTGTCATCAAATTTTGAATCGATCTTATCAGTCACCTGAAGATTTTGATTATCCCCTGAAGCCTTCTTTCTTCTTCCTCTTCTTTTCCTTGGTTCCTCATGTGGAATATGAGATTTATCTGCCAAACGTTGTTCTACAATCACACTAGAAACAGAACCAGACACACTTTCGACTTCAGTTGTAGTCGAGTCACTTACATGGTCACTTGTTTCTCCTGATGTATCTTTCTTTGCTTCTTCTGTTTCTGACTGGATGGGCTCATCTATTGAACATCGCTTCTTTGCACATTCTCGAAGAATAGTAGGTTCAGAAGTATCACTTCTTAATGATCGCCTTACTCTTTCTGTGGAGGCTTGACGCATGCGCCGGCTTGAGCTACGCGTGTGGGTCACAGTTACAGAAGAATCAATATCTTGCTTCTGAGAAATGGCTTCCAAATATTTTCTTGTTTTAGGCCTTCGACCTCTGCGTGGACGTTCCACTTTAGGTTTTATTGTTGTGCTCACATCTTCTATTTGTGGATCTTCTTGTACAGGTTCTTCACTAGATACCACATGACTTGCTTCTGTCTCACTTTTTATTTCAGGAATGGTGATGTCAGTAGTATCACTACAGACAGATTCAGCATCGGCTGGCCTAGATTTAATATCCAAGTTATCTTCTACAATCAAAGGTTCATCAATAAAATTCTCCAAGTTCTTTACATTTGTTTCCTCTTCATCCATTTTCAATGATGGTTCTGATTCTTCAGGATGGAAAGGGATATTATCCTTTTCTGGTTCAGATACAGAAATTTCATCTTCAGGTACTATATCTGTTTCATTTGACTCAACTTTACTTTCATTGGGAGAAACATTACCAACCATTTCAGGATTAGGTTTATTTGGCAAATCTGTGAACAGCTGATCAGAACTGAAACTTAATAACTGAGGCAATTTTGAACTTTTACTAGTATCAGATGAACGTTCGAATATTTCCTGATTAAATTCTGTAGCTTCATTCTGCTCATTGACTTCTGAAATTTGAAATGAAGGATTATCATGGCTTGAATGGTTAGTCTCTGTAAATATTTCAGAATCATCATTTTTATTCTTTGAATCTGAATTGCAAATTAAACCATTATCATTTTCTGTTTTCTCAGATTGGTAGCTATTATCAACTGCTTCATTTTCAACAGATTTGGGACCAAAAAGATCTAACAGAAAGCTATCCGATGAACCATGATTTGTATCTGATATGGTACCAGCATCAACTGACTCGGTAAATGATGGAACATTTGATTTAGTTGACAAATTGACTAAATTATTGTTTTCGGCCTTTTGGGGAGATTTAATAACAGAATCACAGGTTGGATTTAAAATATTTGAATAGCTCATTAGCGGTTGATCTAGAGCTGTAGTAAGAGATTCTGACAGGTATTTATCATTACTTTCATCATCAAAGGCGCTGGAAATATGGGGTTCATCACTATCAAAAGATTTAAAAGGTTTCAGAGATATAGGAGAACTATCACAATGATCAAAGATGCCAGGATTAGACAACAAAAGAGAGTCATTACTATTGTGATCAGATAAATCAGATATGTGAAGAGGAAGAGAGCAGGCATCACGAGAATTAGAATTACTAGACGATTTCTTCTCATTTCTTGGTTGTTCTGGATAGCGGTTCAAAATTTCTCCAAACTGTTTTTCAATATCTGACGATATGAGATGGATATCAGTTGTAGGCAACTTATTTGAATTGCTTTCAGCTTCACTAACTGCTTCAGAAGGAGGTTTGTCAATGGAATCTTCCAAAACATCTTCTTCCAATGGATTACTAGAAACCTCCACTTTTTCTTTAGGTTCTGCTGCAGTTAAGAGGTTACGAGGCGATTCGACAGGTAGTAGTATTGGCGGATTATCATCATCTTTACTATCTGTAGTATCCATAGTTATGTCTTCAAAATGAGTTAACTGATTCTCAGCCAATTCTGAAATTGATTCATTATCCGTGTCTTCATTGCTTTCAGGTTTGGGCATGCCACTTTGATTTTCCTTTCCTCTGGCCTTAGGAGCTTTAGCAGGCTCAACTTTGGGAGATAAAGACACTTTTTTCTGCTCTGAAGAATCAGGAATGTTGGGAATATCAATAACAGGAGGTTTACTCTCCTGCACTTCAATATCTTCTTGAAATTCATAGCAAGAAGCAGGTTGGCAATCTCTTTCAACTTCATTTGTAATAATTGGCTCAACTTTTGAAGTTTCAGAAACATCTGTTTCAACAGTATTTTCCACTTTTGTAGTAGAAGAATCTTCCACATTAGAAATTTCCAGAGCAGGAGGTTCAGAATTAGAGGATGGAGACAGTAACATTACGGAACCTTCTAACTTTTCATCTGGATTGTCAATGCCTTGAACATCTGGTGGACTATCAGCTATATGAAGAGAATTTTCTCCATCATCTGGAAGCAAATAATTCATAGTATCCTCTGGATGAGTTTCGATCAAGGGGTCAAGATAATCTGTCTCTTTTGTCAGTTCTGGAGCAGATATTTCACCACAATGCATTTCTTGTAACAGGGCAGAAACAGCCAAATCATCTTCAATTTTCCGCTGATCTTCTATTTCATTCATATCCTTATCATCCATTTTATAATTATCAGATTCTGCATGACCAGTAAGAAAAGCCTCAGTTTCATTCTGAGGCGTCTCAGTAACTGAAGAGTGCAAGTCAAGTCCCGTAAAAATTCCTTCATCTTTTACAGTTAAAGATTCTATTTCACTCAGGTGTTTATCTTCACACAGTTCTCCTGTAGTGGCTTCTGGATCATAATCTTTCTCTTTCATATGCCAAGAGTCTCGACCTGTAGAAAATAATTCCGCTTCCAGTCTGCGAGTTTCTTTTGCAGCTTCCTCTTCAAATCGTCTTTCTAGAAGTTTTTCCTCCTTCTTAGTAGGGCCTTCTTCTCCAAAAACACTGGCTTCTTGAGGAACTACTAAAAATTCTTGCTCAAAACGTCTGGTATCTTCCTCCAATCGGATTTCAGAAAGTCTGCTGTCTTCATCAATGGGAAGAGGTTCAAATAATGGTTTAGGAGATGTAGCAAGTACTGATGGAGGAGCATCTTTAATTATTGATTGATCTTTTACTTCCCGCTTCTTTTTCTTTTCCTTAGACTGCTTTTTCGATTTTTTCTTTCTTCTTCCTTCTTTAGAAGATGTACTCTGGGCATCAGAATATTTGTTCATTTCTTGCTTTTGAACATGATCTTCATGTTTACTTTTAAAAGGAGATGAAGATATTCCAATATCTTTCTCCTTCTTGAGAGAAAATTCATGACGTTTCTCGCTAGGGACATCACTAGTACAATCAGCAGGTTCTCTTCCAGTTTCAGAATCTGTAATATCAGAAAGTTTATCAAAAAAGGAAGGCAAACTGGAATCTTGTTCGGGCGAATGTATTAATGAATATTGATTTTTAGGCCCAGAGTCCTTTCTTTTAGATTTTGTTGATTTTTCAGAATTAGAATCAGATTTTGCATCAAGTTGTTTCCATATATCTGATGCGATATCTACATCATCAGCTTGCTGAGTTCCAAAATCAAAATCAGAGAAATCTGACTTGAAATCATTATCTGAGAAACCAGCCTGAAGACATGGAGGGGATAGCTGCTTTTCAGGTAACAGATTTGACGGTTTAGGAGATAAGACTGGTAAAGATGACTTTACATCTTGCTCATCAAGATTTCTGGAAGATTCTTGAGGGGCTTTATCTGTACAGCTTCGCTTCTCTTTGTTTTTAGACATCTTTTTAGACTTCTTGCGCTTCTTAGTGTATGGTTTATGTTTTTCCATATCATCTATCTGCATTTTTTCCACTGAGCTCTCTCGTTTCTTTTCCTTAGGTGCAATTGACTTTTCTTTGTTAATATGATCTGCTTTCAATTTCTTCTGTGAAGTTGCTGAATCTGTATCTGGCTTTATTTCTTTGGAAGGTTTCTTTTTATGACTCTTCATTTCATCACTAGCCTTCTTATTGACTTCATAATCCATACTATCAGTCTCTGGTTTCGTTTCAACAGTTTTTTCTTTCTTAAGTTTTTTAGGCTTCATATCCTTTTCTTTAGATTTTTGATGAGTTTCTGCATCAGAAAGTTCATAATCAGATTTCACAAGTTTTTTAGTCTTTTCCAGACGAGACTTGGATCGACTTTGGGATGATTTCTTTTTTGAACTTGACTGCGATTTTGAAGCAAAATTTGAGTCAGAATCTGAGGAATCAGAATTAAGTAAATCTGTTTTCTTTTTTCTGACTTTAAGACTGCTAGACTGTCTACGAGAAACATTATAATCAAAGTCAGAATCTGTTGCAGAATCACTGAAATCCTTCTCTATTTTGCTGGTTCTATTACTCGAATCCTGAGGTGCTGCATCATCATCACTTGAACTTTGAATTACTAATTTTCGCTTACGAGGTTGCTTAATTTTTGTTGATTTGGTTTGGGAATCAGATTCACTTGAATGATGGCTGCCCGAATCTGAATCTTTATCACTATCCTGGCCCGCCACTTTAGTTTTTTCTTCTCGTTTAGCACGGCTTTGTTTAAGTTTACTGAATTTTTGCCTAACTGATTCCAAATCACCTGTCTGATGTTTTAATGTTTGTGATTTACTAGAACGAGCTTTGACTTTATCATACATAGAAAAATAAACAGGTTCATTTTCCAAAAAGGCTTGAATATCAAACGGCAATGATGATACAGATGATTTCTTGGATTTTTTATCATTTTGTTTTTTCTCATTTTTGGAATCTTCAGTTTTGCATTCACTATCACTTTCATTTTTAATTTCATATTTAGTTTCTATTTTACTTTTGTGTTTACTAACATTTTTGCTTTCTTGCTTGCTTTCTTTTTTACTTTCATGCTTTGCTTCACTTTTCATTTCATGCTTCGCTTCACTTTTCACCTCATGCTTTGTCTCACTTTTAGTCTCATGCTTATTTTCATTCTTATTTGAGTTTGAATGAGATTCTTTCTTTGACTTGCTGGATGGATTAGTTGAAACACCACTTTTTTCCTTTTCTGAATTTCTTCTTTCCCTTGATTTAGTTCTTTGTTCTTTACTAGTTGATTCTTTAGATTCTCGAGATTTTGAACGCTTTTCTTCTTTATTTTTGTGCTCCGGTTTGGATTTCTCCTTCTGTTCCGATTTACTACTACACTTAGCGTCACTTTTTGATTTTTCAGGAATGTTAGAAGTAGCAGATTTTGAAGATGATACTTTACTCTTTTCAGGCTTAACACTTTTCTCTTTCTTTTCAGTTTTCCTTGAATGCAACTGAACAGGTGGGGACACAGAGCGATCTCGTGTAGCGCTCTTGCTGAGTTTTGGCTTCTTAGGTTCTGGTTCAGATGTCTTTTCATGTTTGGACCAATTTGTTTCTTGACTATCTCTACTGGAGTCCAAAGATTTAACTGATTTACTGGATTCTGATTCAGTACTATCTATGGATGATACCCTTTTCTTAACAGCAGGACACAAAGGGTTTGCAGAAGAATCAGAACTAGGATTGGATGAGAAAGATTTGGCACAAGAGTCAAGATTAGATTTGATTTCCTCTTTACAGCCATTTTCGCGCCAATGGCTATCACCTTCATGAAAAGAAAGTTTTGAATCTTTGGAATCACAGATTTCTTTTTTATTATGATCAAAAGAGTTAAAATGTAGGTGGTCTTTTGGAAATGATACAGAATTTTCTTTTCTTAATGGAATGCTAGTTACATTATGCGATGGCAATTCCTTTTTAATAGGAATCTTACATTCTATTTCAAATTTACAAACAGCTTCAGTAGCATTGTCCACAGGAGATGCAGGTTCTTTTCTGATATTAGGAGGTGAATTTAAAACCAATGCTTGTGACTGTACATCAACAGAACAATGAAGAGGGCTTTTGAGAGATGTGGCAAGGGTTGATGAGTTCATATGGAAATTTGCCTCTGCCTTTGTTTTCACAGAATTAAACATGTTTGGAACTTTTGATATATGATCACTCAAGCTAATGCTATAATTGTCCGAATTCTTAATTGAAGCAGATGTTAAACTAAAAGGAGCAGCACAAGGTGAACAGGGAGTGAAGACTTGAGGAGTTAATGGAGAGTTATACTGCACTGGTGGTGTAATTGGAGACAAAACGCTACCTACTGCACTCTGTGGAGTAGCAGGAGGTGATACAATGCTTTGTGCGACTAGTACTGTTGTGGGACTGTTAATAAGGGAAGACTGATTTATTTTTTGGACAGCTGGAGCAATCGGTGAAGAGAACTCCTTAGCAGCAGCTTTTGTTCGAAAAGTAGGTTTAACTTTAGGAGGAGAAGCATCCACTTTAACATCTAATGGCTCATACTTTTCATCAATATGCTGTAACCTCTTGGAATCTTGGTCAAAAATTGTTGATCTAGCCAACAAAGATTTGACAATTTCAGAAGGTTCGCGAATTTCAGGCGCCAAAAAATTGAACCTGGATCGTTTAACAGGACATTTTGTAACTTCAGGTGTTGCAACAGGCACAGCATCTGGTATAATAGCAGAAGCAGTTCTTGTTGACCCTGACCACGCATTAAATTTTTCATCTAATGCTTTTATTCTATCCTCAATAGATGGACGGTTTGGAGAAGCAGATGGTGAAAATTCTGATTCAGAAGAACTATGCAGTTCTTTAACTTTGTCAGCTATACTTTTAGGTGACTGTATAGATTCCACATTAGATATAGTTTCAGAAACCTCGTTAAGTAAGTTGGATTCGATGGGTGATATCGAATCAACTGGAGAAACAGTAGCACCGTTTACCTTTTCTTCAGTCACTATGTCCTTTGTTTTCTTCTCCATTTGAAAATCTTGCAGTATATCTGAAATACGGATGTTTTTACCAGATGCATATGAACTAGGGGAAAAACCAGCTCTTGGACTATGAGCTGCTGTGCTCTTTGGTGAAGTCAAAACACTTGGAGATGATTTAGGAGATCGTAATGAAGCTGCAAATTTTGGAAGTGGGAGAGACAAAGGACTAATTTCTCTTTTAAATTCATGTCGTACATCAGGAAGAGTTCGTATTGGGTGATGACGATTAGATGCTTCTAATGGCAATGATGAATTCAGGGACTTTTTATTAGTTGAAACCTCTTCATCAGACAAAATTTCGTCTTTAAACTTAGAATGAGTTACAGTCAATAGACCATCATTGTCACTATCAGGAAAATGGATATCACTAATGGAATCTTTTTTCCATGGCCCATCTGTATGGATGGGAGAAGCTGCACATAAAAAAGCATCAATGGCCCCCTGTGCGTTCGGAAGACATGTTTCATTGTCCATAGAAATCCTACGTCCTTTCTGAAGGGAAGCAAGATGATCTGATCCTTTCCGAGGATCTAAATGCTTCTGAAAGATGAAAGAGTCCAATGATAAAGATATACAATTATTACTGTCTATACTCTCAGCTTTAGATTTCAGTTTATTCAAAACAGAAGAATCCCTAATAGAATCCTTTCCCAACTTGATACTGCATTCATCTTTGGTTAATTTACCACTTTCACTTAATGAGTTAGTTTCAGAACAAGAAGAAGGAAACCTATGCTTCTTGAGCAGGACACGATCACTATCATTTAAACCCCCATTATCATTGGAATTTGCATTATCACCAAGCTGTCGCAATAAATGTAATATATGAAATTGTTGTTTCTCTAAGGTTTTTAAATCATTGGCACTTTCAGTCTGTTGGAGCTTTTCTTTTACACACTCTTGCTGAACACTAATAATGTCCATTTCAAATTTAGTGTCATCAACAGTTGTATCAGTCACACAGTTCATTTTTGTGGGTTTCAAGGAATTGACATGACTACCTTGCATTTTCCCCTTTGCTCTTTCACTCAGAGATTTTGTAAGAATTGTATTCATTTCCTTACAAGCTTTGATATTTGAGGATGCTAAGAGACGCTTTTTTCTTTCTAACTGTCCAAGTTGATCACTGGTGGAAATCGACTCATCAGCACTCTCAACATCTACAGAGGATCTAGATTTTATAGAGTCCGTTTCTCCTTTAGATAGCCCTTTTTCTGAGCAGTCTTTTTCAGAGCTACTCCTAGGAGAAGTGTAAGAAAGATCTGCCATGATCTCATCAGCTTTTATTTCATTTTTAGAACGAGAGTCCCTGTAATCAGAGTTTGTTTCCATTTCATCAGAAACAGTATCTCTGCAAGGGCTGCTCACAAGAGAGGAAGTATGGCTTCCAGGACTTTTAATCCTGTTATGCAGACGTTCTTTCAAAGACTTTCTGTCTTTGGAAACAGGACTGGTACTCCTGCTTTGATGACAGGAGCGGGGTGGAGATAAGCTGTGATGGCTTTCTTGGTCACTTATGCTGTTCCGAAGTTTATTCCTCTTGCGGTTTGGGCAATCAGCATTTTCTACATACTTGGCAGGACGTTCAATTTTTCCATCAAACATTGTTACTTCAGGAACACTTTCATCACGAGAATTGTACCTGAAGAAAAAGTAAAGCAGAAATTATCATAATGCCAAATTTAGATTATTAAATTTTAGTATTCCAAGCAAAATATAAGTCAACACTATCCAGTGGGGGGGGGGCATTTAATGATTCAACTTATTAATGAGCTCTAATTAATAAATTTTTGACTTCCTATCAGGACTTTTTAAATATTTAATGAACATATCATTTTAACTTGTGTATAATTATTATTATAATTTGTATATATCCAAGGGCACTGAGGAATTAAATTGTAAATATGATTAAAATTTCTATAGCATGTAATTATCATGTTATAAAATGTATTCAATGCTATTAATGTATTTTTTAAAAACTTAAAAACATGGATACTTAAGAAAAGTTATGGAAATATGAACAATTTACTTTAAAACTGAAAGTGAAAAATGAGAAGGGAGAAGGAAACTGGTTTCAATGTTCAATGCTATGAACGCCTATTCTTAAAGAAGAATCTTTCTTTGTGTCTATTTTAAAAGGTAAAATTATGACTTTTAGTCTAGTTTGATTTAGTTCTTTCACACAAACTAATACATTATCTAAACAAATAGACATTTTTCTATCAATATTGTTACTCATTAAAATTAAAACAAATTTGCAATATAAAATAATTTCCAAGACTAGAATACTGAACATGCAATATAAACTATAAAGAATTCTTATTTAAATAAACGTAATGAAAAAATTAAGTAAAAAATTATAAGTGATAATAATAACAATAAATGGTGAAGGGAAATTTCACCATACCTATGTCTTCGTTCACCGAATTCATCATGATAAACTTCATATCGGGCAGGAAAGCCTTGTCCTCGCCCACGAGAGGCAAATCCAGCCCGCTGGCCACCTCTAAAATTTCCTCTGGGTGGTCTTGGTTGTCCTTCATACCTTGGATAAACACGATTTTCAAAACCTACCCTTTGTTCCCTATAAAATAAAAATCTTTTGATTACTAAACTTTTTGTTAAAAAAATCAGATCCATGTTAGAATTAATATAATGTAAAAGAATGAATTTTAATATAAATTCCTATTAATAAGCAAAATATAAAATATCTGTAGTTGTAACTAAGGATTTTAAAAAGAAGTTGGAAGTGAGTCAGAACCATTTCTTTTAAAACAAGATACGTATTTCATCAGTAATATAACTGACCTCACTTTTCTTATTTTACTTAATTTGCATAAAATATCTTAAATACAAAAACTGAAATTTATACGGAACAAATCCATATACATCTTGTTACCTATATTTTCTATTATTTAACTTATCAATAACTTAAGACCCAATTACATATATTTTTATATCTTCATTTTAAACTTTTCTACAATACAATATGGAATATAAACAATACAATTTAAATTGTTAAATGCCAAAATTGGCTGGACTTAGGAATTAAAAAAATAATAGTAAAAAGCATTTTATTGTTAAATAAGAATAAAATATTTTTAAAGAAGTTGCTTTTCATGAAATTGAAAGTAGCAAAATTTTCAGTTTGCAAATATTATAAATATTAATTATATCTCAATACCAATTACTTTACATTATGTTGCATATAAAGAAGCATCCAAATGTTTAGACCCAAATAAATGAAAAGAGTGTGAGGGAGAAAAAAAAATGTCTACTCAAAATTTGATTTGTTATTTAATGGTCAAAGTTAACATGCACACAAATGATATAAAAACAATATGATAATAACCTACCAGTTTTTAAAAAAGTGAATTTGAAATATTGAATAGCATTCACATCTTAATTCAATATTGCATTTAAAAAAATTTAGATTAAAAAAAATATTATCAGCATCTTTAAATATGTTTGAAAAGATTTAAGTTTTGAATTAAGTGATAAATAATATAAACCAGAAACAAGTATATGATCAAAAAGCAATTTACTTAATACTATTTCTAATACATGGCAAATTCAGGTTTTAAAGAAAGAAAGAAAAGTGGCACATCAACAAATATTTTTGTGGCCACACACCTTCCGTACCGATCATCATTCCGGACAAGTTCAAATTCAGGTCCCCTTCTCTCTCTTCTTTCCCAAGGACGTGTGCCATCACCAGGAATCATTTGACCAGTCATTTCTAGCTTTTCAAAAAATGCTGTCTGGCACTCTCGACTTGCAAAATCAACCTAAAATATTTTTTAAAAAACATTTAAAACACAATTATAATAAATACTAAACTGATTATTCCTTACAGTAATTATCATATGATGGATACACATTATTTATCAACAAATTTAATAGTGAATACTTTAGTCAAATAGGAAAAAATTTTGATGCATAAAGAAATGAAACTAATCTTGAGATCAATTTTTTAAATAACTATCTAATTACCATTACCATATGAATAACAAATATTTAGTCAATAAAAATAAACTTTTTATTTACTATGAGCTCTGACATATGCTTAAAGAATAGAAATTAAACATAGAAAAGTAGAGAAAAAAAATCCCACCATACTTTTTTTGAACTTGCATATATTTACAATTGATTAATTTTGTAAATGCATAACAAATCAGACTTCACATTAAAACTATTTGTTTTATCTACATACAATAAGTTTAAGCAAGAAAGAACTTAATAACAAAATTGGGTCATTTCCATTTTTTTAATCCTTTGGCTTAAATATATGAGAAATCAAAAAATTTAATTCACTTGTTTAAAAACTTGAAAGATAACAATTTTAGTTCTTGGGGAAAATACCTTACTTCCTTTTTTTCTTTTTACATTTTAATTTTTTTAATGTAATATTAAAATAAAACAACATATAAAATTGAAATTGGTCATTCAGTTGCACTTAACTGATAAATAAAATATATTATTACAATTTTCCCCACAATCTAAATCTCTACAATAAAACAAAAACTTCAATTTGAACACATATACAAAACAAAATTGTAGTTTAACAGTTCATTAAACTTTTTTATTACAATAAACAACAGATAATTATGTATTTTACATTTAAAATATGTTGATAAGACATTAAATTATGATAATTCATTACAAATACAAAAAAATTTTAAGAATGCTGCTTGATTTTATATGTTCTGAATATGACTTGGCAAAGAACCAACCTTATAAGATAATCTGGGTATAATAATGTCAAATGACCCCTTATTTAAGATTTCAAATTATGCAATCCATTAAAAAATTACGATTTCCATAGAGAAATTTTCTCTTACCTGTAATTTTTTCCCCTGCAATATTCTTCCTCTCATCTCAGAAACGGCTATCTGCGCAAATTCCACACTCTCATAAAAAACTAGAGCATGACCCTTTTCTCTGTCAATAGCAGTATAAGCTACAAGACCAAAACGGCTGAAATGGCGAGCAAGAAATTTATCTGATACCGAGTCCACAATGCCATCTAACCAAACACAGTTCGTTGGCATGCTCTTTCCAAATCCCAGTTTAATTCGATTAGCACCAAGGTTTTCGCCATCCAATTTTCTCATAGCTTTCACAACACTTGCAATATCAGAATACTGTATAAATGCATAAGACGATGCTGTTCCTTGCTTTTTAATGTCAACTTCCTGTTTTAAAAAAAAACTTATTTTTAAAAATTAAACAGTTAAAAAGGATTAATAAATAAAAATTGTGTGAATTCCTTATTATATGGACTTTCATAAACTACAACATGAGTTTTTGAAGCAAATTATGCTAGGTTTTTTATGAAGTTTGTAATGATTGTCAGTTGTCAATGATTTCAATACACAAAGAAGAGATTTGATTGGCTTTGTGCATGTTTTATCCAAACAAATTTTCATTTCCAACTTTGTTGAGTAAGTGTTTTTGGTATTAAGTGATTTGCAAAAACCTTTAATTCAAATGTAAGTAGAAACTATTAGTGTTGCTTAAGTCCATTTTAGAATTACCTTCATATTTAAATATTGGTTTACTAACGTAATTTGTGAAGTTTCATAAAAAAAATCTGCATAAAAATTAGATAATTTTTTACAATCCAGAATTTTTTCCTATCCCCTCCCCTCAATTTCTTGCATACTTCATGAAATTGTAAATTTTCAGATTTAGGAAAAACAGGTCTTTATTGGTGAGACACACACTTAGAAAAATTATAATTCCCTATACATTGTAATTTGCTTACTCTAATATAATTAGTAATGGACAGTTGAAAAACACTTGAAATTCATCCTTTGAAGAAACAATGAGAATAAAAGTATAACCATCCAAAGATATCAAGTTACCAGATTTCTTTAGTAGCAACGATGGAAATCAGAACCAGAAACAAAGATTATTTTAAATTCTTCAACTATGTCCACAGCATTACAGTTGGTAAGAAAAAGTACAAAGCCCTTCCATTACAGCTAATCAAATTGGGGTTCATAGGTAAAAGAATAATCAAAGGAAAGAGTATATAACAAGGGATGAATTTGGTTGTGCATTTTCTTTACATGAAATATCATTAAATATGATAAAATGTAGTGTGTACAAGTGACCTAAGAAATTGGTAGCATTGTTCTTTGAAAATCAAGAAAAACAGCATAAAACAGTCTGCTGATAAACTTTACCGAGATGCAAGCATGAGATACCATATTTTCATACAACAATAACAGAAGAAAAATCTTTCACCTGCCAAATGTGCATGATTAAGTTTTATTGAATGTACAGAATATTAAGCCCCTAAAAGACAATTTTTGCAGAGAAATTAAAGCAAATTTACCTTTTCCAATGAAACAGTAAAAGTTTTTTAAAAAGAGATTTGTGAAGAAAAAAGAACAAACTAAATATATGTAGGATATCCCACAGAGCTATTTTATTTACTCATCATTTGCCTTCATTTTGTTATATCAACACCCGATGAACATAATTCAAAGCAAGAATTGTAAAAGGTTAGATCATTTCCCAGAGAACAATATGATTAACTAGATCAACATTCCAGAACAATAACACCTATCGAGCTTTTGAAAAACTGTCCCAATTAATATTGAGGGAGAGGATACTAACATCCGAAAAGGAAAGACATCTCCAGCATTAGCGGTTCACGCTTGCAAAGCTATGCGGTAATATGTTGTCAGTCATAATGTTTTCCTACTTCTAACATTCTCCTAGAGGAAATAATCTTACTTTCTGATTATTTAATATCTCCATTTTTTTTATTTCTTTTTAATATTTACCTGTAAATATTCCCCTTTAACTCAAAATGAATTTTTATTTTATTAGAGAAGTATCTTTATCCTTCGTTTGCATCATTACAATCTTGGTTTATTAAAAAAAACCTAGACATCATGCCACTAAAACCCTGCTATCTGAAGAGTAATTTTTAGAAGATTTATTTAGACTCCCCCACACACAAATATATATATATAAATTTAATAAATCAAATTATTATTAATTCATATTTAAAGAAAAATTCTTAAATTCAGTTTTAAAATTAGTGCAGCATCTAACTAAAATATAAATATTTCCACTTACTATTATTTCTCCAAATTGCTCAAAGTGTTTTCGCAATTCTGGTGTAGTAATGTCTTTTTCAAGATTTCCAATAAAAAGAGTTCTGGTTGCTTTTGGGTGAAATTCATCCAATTCAGCTTCTAAAGGCCTAAATTCATTATCTTCAGCATCTAAACCTTCATGGGCAGTAACTTCAATTTTACAACCAAAGAATAATTTGTCTTTAGAAACTTCTAAAGCCTTGTCGACATCCTCAGGTCTGAAAAGTCAAATGTACAATTAAAAAATATTATAATTAACTAAAGATTTTTAAATAACCTAAAATACCACATGATATTAAATTTTACATTTATGCCAATGTGAAAACATAACTAGGTGATGTAATGATCAAGGGGCAAAGGATATAGACATCTTACATGGAAGTTATAGGAGACATCAAAAAGACATAATTAGTGTGTTTGCATTTTTAAAAGCTAAATAGAATGACAATTGATTGTACTTAAGTATCATATTTGTTTTTACTAACTAAAAAATGACCACAAAGGGTGAAAATACTCTATCTGGCCAAACGTATCTGAATATACAATGATATGGATTTAGAACGTAATGAGGCACATATTGATATGATGTTGGTCCTCTTTTAGCATCACTGACAGTCTGCACACATCTGGGGAGACTTTCCATCAGTTTTTGTGCATCAAATTGTATCACCAACCAGAACCCCTTTTTTAAAAGAGATGTTCAGATACTTTTGGCCAATTAGTGTATCATGTTGTGTGACAAGTACCACTTACCCTTATTAAGTTACTGATAAAATTTAAGGGCTATTAGGAAACACATGCTTAATATCAATATATTTTCAATGAATAGAAAAGTAAAATGCTGCATAGAAATTAAATTCTAAACTTTAAATCGAACAGAATATACAAATATTTACAACATCATAAAATTTTTTAAAAAATAAGACATTAATTTTATCACTGAAAAAAATAAATAGCATTTTAAATATTATAATTTAACATTTTAAATATCCATTCCGAAATTTACAGTTATTATTCACCCACATTTTTAAGATTTTATTTCTTATTTAACAATACATTAGGCCTACTTTTTAAAGCACACCACAGCATAACGATCAGTCCCTTGTCCAATAACTTTGACCATGGTGACTTTTCCATGTTTTTTGTATTCATGAAATAAACCATCTTTCAGGCTTGTGTCTGAAAATAATAAAACTATTCTTCATAAATGGATAAAAGGAATTGAAATATTTAAAGGCATCACAAATGCCCAAACAAGAGAAAACATGATTTAAAAAAATAACACATTGAAAAATGCAATATTACAGAACCCCTTTCATCCTGATGAAACATATTCTGTAAAAAATCCAGTAACATTCTTTACTATAAAACAGTTAAAGAAACAATGGATGCTTAAGGGTACAATGGACCTTGAAACCAAAATTTCTCAATTTTTGAGGTATTGTTTTGAAATTTTCATGGTACATGCATTTTATCAATCTAATGCATCAATAAAAATTTCATCAAAATTTATTGATAACTTTTTAATTTTGTTAGAAAAATATTTAAAAAAAATGAAAATATTGTAGAATTTCAAATTGTTCCATGTGCATAAGAATAGAACATAAATGAACTATTTCAGTGTTTTCAGACACATTTTTTAATTCTACAAAATATTTTGCATGTTTAAATTAATTCAAAATATGATATTTCTTTCAAAACTTGGCATTATTGACTTTGTTTCAAAATTTTTAAAAAATCAATGCAATAATATTACTTGAGATCTTCAATAAAAAAATATAAACCATATAATTTATCTTAAAATGCAAAATTATATTATCATATTTTCATACAGCATAAGATAAAAGTTTCAGAGTTGTAACTTAAAATATAATGCACATTTAGTATTTGAAAATTTGGACAGCATCATAAAATTTCATTTTGAGAAAAAGCTAAAAATACATTTCAATGGTTTCTACAGACCAGAAACATAATTGAAACAACTTAAATATGTTAAATATTTATGTTTATAAAAAAATTGTTTATTTTTTGCAATATATACATCCATAGATTTATAATATATTTGTAATAATCCCCAAAACATATAAAGTAAATACTTCTGGTGTAGCAAAACCAACTCCTTTTTTTCAATTAAAAAAGTTAAAAAAATAAAAATTAGACTTGTTTAATAACATTTAATAAGCCACAAAGATTAATTTATATTCATATAACTTTTTTTAACTATATATGCAGCCATAAACATACAAATTTTGAAGCAAATCAAAATACACCTGCTGCATAAATTATATCCTCATGTTTTTCTTCTAATTTGACATGTGCTGATTTTTTGAATTTTTTTTCATTTTATTGTTATTATATGATGACAATATGATACATGCTTATAAGATACAATTTATTTGATATGATTAACTATTTTTTTCTGAGTTATAATAAATAAGCAATCAAATTTTGATATATTTTCTTTGCCGAGAAAAGAAGGGCTTTAGAACTTTGTTGTTCACTTCAAAGATTTTTTTCTGTAAGTTCCTCCCTAAATGTAGAACCAAATTCTTTACCATATTTAGCACAGGATAGACACATTTTTGAAGAATAAACAAAAAAACTTGCTTAAATTATTTGAAGAAATTTTTCCTGAAATTCATGACAAAGAATATTCTTCAAAAAAGAATGCTAAAGTGTTTGCACAGAACAATGTAACTATTATACACAATTTTAAGATGATGAATTCAATATTTCAGGTTTATTGCATTTGGTAGAAACTTCCAAAATGTCATTAGAATTGCTTGGTTATGAATCAAATGATTTCTTTGTCCATCATATCTTATCATTTTCAAACTTTGTCTGCTTTTATTTGGACGACCTATTAGGCTTTTGGAAGTGAAAACTGATTAAATTCTTTTTAAAACAAAATTTAGAAAAAAAAAAAGATAATTAAAAATAGAGTACATTTTAATTTTAACCATGAATAGAACTGCTTTTGTATCTAATTTCAAAGAATCTAAAACGAGCAATTCGAATATGAAATATACGACGAACGAATAAACAAACCAAAACAAACAATAAAAGAAAGAAAAAGTAGAAGTTTTTAACATCTGCCAAAGCAAAAACAACAGCATAAAGTCAGAATTAAAAATTAGATACACTAGAGCGCTTGGAGGAAAACGAAACTTTTTTACAGCAGCTGTCCAAATGAAAACAAGTGGGTGTGGCATCCTAATAACAATAACAAAACGCTGATATTGAGCAAACTAATTAAGATATCAAAATAATTTTTTTTCCAAACGATAACTTACAGTTTAAATAAACATAAAAGATCAAAATAAAATTATAGCAAATTTCATCGATTTTTTACATTTTCATCGTCCATTGTACCCTTAAGTGTTAATAATGTACAAAGTGAAAGAAAAATCAATAAATGGCTACAAATTATTTATATATATAATGATATTTTTGAACTCTTAATTTTAATCCTAATTAATTTCCAAAGCCCTATCTTAATTTAGCCCGTAGTAATATCATTCTAAAATATATCATTATTATTTCATGATCCATTTCACTCGCTCTAGTTAATTAATTCAAGAGAAGCAGTGTAAAATTGCTGAAACAGCTAAACGCCTGTTACTTTCTCACACTCCGTGGGAGAGGTGAGAATTGGAAATCCCCACTGAAGTCCAAGTTGATAATCTCTAAAAAAATATTTATCCCTATCAAAGTCTTGGTATTTAAGACCAGGGATAATGATTTCCCGGCCCTTTTTTGTACACTTAGCTTTTCTGTCAGTTCTGTGTTGTGCTCGTCGCTTTCGCTTTTAAATAATGCCTGCTCCCGAGATGGAATAAAAAGAACTAAAAATTCAACCTGCATTCTCCATGATTTCGGCCATGACTCTGCTATTTATTCTCAACAAATTATTTAAATGTGTTTTTCATTATATATATATATATATTGCTTGTTTCTCTTTATAATTCTTATATTCTCTTTGAAACAAAGAACCTTTCACAAAATACCACAGTACAGAATCATTGAAACATTTTGGAGAAACTTGGCCTTTTTCTTGTAAAATCATGTACCATAGCTAGAGAACATTTGTCTAGAGATACATTTTCAAAGGCAATAGCAGAAGGCATAAGATAAAGTGAATGAAGATTGAAGCTGAAAAAACTAGGTCTGTTACCAAGAAAAGAAAATGTTTCATATTGTGTAAAAGTGGCAACAAAATTAATACATTCTGCAATCATTCTGAAACTAAAATTATATAACAGAGTAATATGCTTCCTATTTAACTATTTGGAACAATTCTTATTGATGTATTTTTGAAATTGTAAACTTGTTCATTTAAGCATTTACATGTCATACTTTATAAAGGTTCTTTTCTAATTTTCTTGCATTGCTACAGAGCCAATTTCATTATGGTTCCTTTTAGACACATTAAAACTTTTAATAGGGTTGTTTATTAATAATAAATGTACAACTCAATAACAAAAGTCATTAATGAATATCATACACATCTTAATTTTTAACATTTTTTTATTTATTATGCTATTAATAATTAAGAAGTGTCAAATTTGATCTGAAAATCTTAAATGTGTGTCAAAAATGAAAAGTGCAGCAGGATTAAAAGCAATACATGGATAGGATTTAACTTTGCTTTTGTTTTTCCTAAGAAAAACTAAACTAATTTAGATATACATATATACTGATAACTATATTTTTTTCTTTAAAATTTTTTTTCGCATATATATTTTTTTTAAAGGAAACAATTCACATGTATATAAATAAGTAATTTTACATTAAGTCAGTTCAAAAAGAATATCTTAATCATTAAGTCAATCAATGGGCAAAATCTTTCAAATTTAAATATTTGTTTAAATAATAATTAATAACCCTTAAACAATTTTGTACCTGTAGATCGAACAGGAAGATTTCTGACACATATGCCTAATGGCCTCTTCTCCTCTCTGTCACAGTGGTTTTCCACAGTTGGTACTGCACAACTTTGGGATGGAGTTGATCCTTGAGTATTATTTGATGTGCAATTTATGGCAGATGTATTTACAGCAGAGGGTAGATAACATGCTGTGCTGGAGGGATTGGCAATGGCACTTGATGGCCTATCCAGCCGACTACCCTTTGCATTGTTTTGACTATTATATGATGCATTCCTGAAAGTAGTTTAAATTATAATATTGTTTTTATAACAATTTAACAAAAAAAATGAATTTAAAAACTTGAGTAAACAAGTATATTAGTAACTAACAAATATATTCAAAATTATGTATCATTTTATTAGCCACCATGAATAGATATTAAAATATTACTAATTATTTAAGAAAATAAAATGAGAGGTAAAAATTAGAAGCTTTTTTAAGTCAAAACAAGAATAAAATAATAAAAATTAGTGAAACCATATTAAAATTTTCAATGAAACAAAATTTCTCATATTTTGAAATCATGACAGATCAAATTTTCTTTGTTTATCATCGAGTAACCCTACACAATATTAAAAAGGGTAATAGTGAGTTAAAAATTAAATAAATAATACTTAAAAATGAGATATGTCACTGTGTTGCTCCCCATTAATTAAATACCATCAAACTATTTATTTATTTATTTTATTTAAACATAAGAAAATTATGGTAACATAATTATTCAACTGAATATCTGGATAATAGAGTATAATTGCACAAATGTCCCCTTTGAGACTGATAATGTATATTACAAATTACTATACAAAAATAGAAATCTCACATGAAAATTCTGCATAAAAGCATGTTATGCATATATTAATGCAGAAAATTAAGCAAATACTTCTATAAATATTAACGATTTAAAGTTTATTTTAAATTCATAAAACAAATTATTATTTCTTTCTCTTTAACTTCAGGTAGATCTCAGTTCAATGGCTTCATAATTCTTTGAATAATAAGTAAATATTTTCAGAATAGGTTTGGAAAAAATAATTTTAACATGCCACATAATATCAATAGAATTGATGAATCAAAAACTGGGCATATCTAAATTCATTTTTTAACATTAATTTTATAATTTCAAATAATACCACTAGGGGGTACTGAGTCAGAGATTATACTCTTGGTTCAGATCTAAATTACAATTTGTGGATGAATGAAGTCCCATAAAAAGTGTTTGCGACGGGTGTGAGCTAGAAGTCAGACTTCTATCCTCGGGTGCTCAGGGGGATTCACCAAATTTCTTTCACGATTTTTTGCTGACACCCGGCTAATAGAAAGGTACTGTAATATTGAATTTGGTCTTTCCACAATAAGATGAAGAAAAATAGATGATTCATAGTAAGAGCAGCATTAATTTGTATTCAAATGATTAATTAGTTGTGGAAGATTATATTTCTCTCGCACTCTCACTCACACAATCATTTAACATTTGTTTAATTTAAATGTCAAAAAACTTACACAGGCGATCTGGATTTGGAAGGGGAACGTGATCTGCCACTACTGTCACTTGATGAACTACGTAACTTTGAAGAGGAACTAGATGATCTACTACCACTAGAACTCCGCGACCTTGATCGAGACCTAGAATTTGACCTAGAACCTGACGGTGTCCGTGATGGAGATCTACGTTTTGACCTCCTTGGTCTGTTTTCAGTCCTTAATGTAGTAGGAGATGCAACAGATGCCACAGTAGGTGTTGCAGGAGTATTATTAGTCCTTCTATTTAATCTTGGTGGTATAGCTGCTGGTTCCCTTTCATCATTATATTGGTCACCTACAGGATACCTTTGTTGGTCAAAGTGTTGACGAGCGTTATGGGGACGAAAATGGTTTTGATTCCTGCATTATAAGAAATTGTATTTGTAATTTAAAATTAACAAAACATATAATGGCAATAAGTGAAAAATAAAAAAAAATCTATATAATAAGCTTAATTTCATAAAGTTAAAAAGTTATTTTGCAATACTTCCCAACTAAAAGAAATATATAAGGTAGATGGTAAGATATGTGTGTGAAGATAGATCATTTATATAATCAAATAAAGAACTTCACAGGAACTATAAAAAATTGCATGTGAGGTTGTCTCATTAAAATTCTGAATAACTACAAAAGCATTTATCTTTATTCTTCTTTTTAAAAATTCCTTAAAAGTTTTGAAAATCGAAATTTTTAATCAAACAATGGATTCAATACAAAATTATTAACATTTATTTTTACAAATTCAGAATTGAATCTAAAAATATGTAAAATATATAGTTTGAATAAAAAGTTTTCAAATGGTATCTTAAGTATATAAGAAAACAGTAAACTTGCCTTTCAGTGCCTTCTGTGTAATTATTTCCAGGTGTTGACCTGGGGTACCTATCTCTAGATTTTGCCCTGCCCTGATAGCTATCTTCATCATGATAACCAATTCCTATTGGTCTTCTCATGTATGGCTCACGATCAGCATAATAATGACCAGGCCTTTCATAATTTCTTTCTTCAGAAAGACTGTAAAAATATAATTCACATAAATATACAAAGAGTATATGAATTCAATTTGCTAATGTATTTAAAAAATGTTACAAGAAAATTGATGAATGAAAGTATTCAAAGCACATAGGTATTGCATAGACATTTTTGATGGGTTTCAGTTTTACATATTGCTTAGGAAGGGATTGCTTATCTTAGTTTGTTTCATAAACCAAAGTATAATTGCTCAATGAAGATAATTTATAATCTCTTAAATATATACATGCAACCAGTTCTTCCCAATAAGAATTTTTTATCATTTTGATGAGGATTTTAGAGAAAATCAGAACACATATAAGACACAACAGGTGGGGGAGCATTAAATCAAAATGTAAATTCCTATCTTCATAAAAATCATAATAACTATTATACTAGTAATTTGCAAACATGACAATATGATGCAAACTACTCACTCTTAGCATATTTTTCAGAAGAAAATTCAATGAACTAATAAAAATAATGTTTGACTTAAGTCTCTAAGAAACATAACTAGCTTTCATTCAGTTACATATCATTTCAAATGTTATGTTTACACATATATATTTGTGAAATTGCAGGCATGAAATATTCAAAAATATGACTAAAAGGAATTGATAAAATAATTTCGATTCCTTTTAAAAACTAATAATTAAATATATTTTTCAAAGCAATTGGATACAAAAGAAATTTGATGCTCAAAGGGTTGAGAATATTTTTAATTACTGAGTAGCAAAAGGATATTAATTTTAAAACAAAACAACAATGAACTAAGCAAAATAGGTATTTGTTATGTGTATGCCAGCAATTACTTAACAAAGAAATAAAAGTGTTTTTTTTTTAAGTTATGACAAATCAAAGCATGCCAGATATTAATCTCCACTACTACAAACTGTCAAGGCATACACTAGATATGTGGTATTTGATCAGTATTTAAAAGCTGTAAAATATATTCATCAAATGAAATGGTTAATAAAGCTCAAATACTTTTTTTCTTTCAATTAAATTGCCACACAATAATAATAATAATAATAATAAAACATTAAGATGTTTACCAATAATGTTGCAGATTTTTACACTAAAAAATTTGATAATAATTTATTTTTAATTATTAAACTTTATTAATACTTTTTAATAGTTGACAGATGATTGATTTATAAGAAGATGTACAACTTTTATTCTAATAATAAAGCTTGAATCTGATAATTCAAATTTACATGCACAAAAACAGGGATGTATTCTAACCCAATACTGAAAGTAGAGATATTCATAAAATATATAAAAATACATGAAGACATTAAAATAATTCCAACCAAATTTAAATTATAAAAAAAATTATATCGCAGAAAAAGATTTTTTGCGTGTTACAGCTACAAACATAATATAAAAATTTATTTACAATAGTACATTTAGGCTATCATTTTAACAATGAGTAACAAATAATTTTTAAATAAAATTTTACATTGAAATATGTACTTTTAAAGCTTCAGATGAAAGAAAGGAAACAACAAATACATAACCATAATCAATAACCTGAATTACAAATAATTATTTTAAGATCAATAGAAAATCATAATTGGTACAGCAATGAAAATTCTAAATACATTAATTCATTTGAATAGAAGCACATTTCTAAAAATGGAATTTGGCATCAGAAAATAACAAAATGAAAATTATCGAAAAAAAACTTGCAACATCTTTCTCAAAGTTAATTCTAGTAACAACAAGAATTTATAAAAAGAAGAGTTTTGAACTATTACTTGAATGCATGAGGTCATTATTTGAAAGAATGTGATATTGAATATAATTAAGAAAAGATTTTTTTAATGTATTGCAGAGAAAAAATTAAAAGCAAGATGGGGTTTATATTATAAAACAAATATTTAAAAATTTAGAACCAAGTCTTAAAACAATAACACTGTTTTTCCTCTATCATATTGTGATTCTTCTAGCATGAATATTTATTAAAATTTATTTTAAAGATTAATAATTAAAGCAAATGTATTTTTTCAAAAAGATATATGAAATGAAATGACATGCAACAATAACGTCAAAGTATAATGAATATATCTCGTTTTTAAATTATAACAATGAAAAAACAAAAATAATTTCATTACTTTCCAGAAAAATAAAAAATTCACCTCTTATATATATATATATATATATATTCACACAACTTCTTTAAAGAAAATTTTAAGGCGCGTTTAGTCTAAAATGTTATTTTTAATTTCAACTTAAGTCGACAGATGGCGTAACCGCATCAGCGACTCCGTGGCAGTTTCATTTTAGTCCGTAGGAAAAAAGATATGAACTCCTAAATTTATTGAAATTAATCTTGAAATAAAGCTAAAAAAATACTACATTTTTGGCGATTATGTTATTTTAAAAAATGATCATTAAAGGAAAATTACGTCTATTCACTGACATTATAAAATAAGTGGATCAACATGGAATGAATGACAAGCAAACGAATGCAATATTCATTTAAATAACCAATATGCAAAACAAAAAGTTAATTTCCTATGTCAGAAAACTTCTTTTTCTACATATTCTGTTTTACAACAATAAGTGGAGAACTATTATAAACAAACATCCATATTTTTACAGAAAATGAATCGCTTTAATCAGTTAAAAAGGTAAAACTCTTTAAGATTATTATTTTTAAGCTGTTTAAACAACGGCACACGCTTTCTAATTAACCCAATTCCACAAACATACAACATAACGTATTGATGCTGATAAAATGCAGTTCACTCACAACAAAATATAAAGTTTATGAAATATGACAATAATTCTTTTAAATAACGTTTGACGAATTTAAAATGAACAACATAAAAATTATCCAGAGATAAAACTATTTCAAAGAATATCTTTATAATATTTCCAGTGCTGATTTTCATTTTATGTTGAAATTTTACTATTAATTAAACTCAACAAAAGTTTATCTGATTAATGAACAACTGCAAGAACATTCAATAGATGCGCAGGTGGAAAAAGAGAGGTTAATAATGCAGCATAAGATTGCTGTTTAAGACTAATTTTACCAACTGTATGAATGACAGATAGTTTAAGTTAACCCAGGTGATTTCCAATGAACTACTTGCCTAGTTCATTAAAATAAAAAACGCTTTAGCAGCTAACTAAATACAATTAAATTCCTAATTAATACAGGATATTGTAAGAAATATGAATCATATTTGATTGCATAATTCTGATTAATATTTGGGATTCATGCCAGAATAAAAGGAACGCAGAAAAGACAGAGAATGTATAATAGAGAGAAAAGAAAAATCGAATTAAACTTTTTAAATATCAACAAGAATATTTTCAAAATAAAATTATTGGCTCTGAAAATAAACTATCTATCAAAAAATATAACAAATCCTGGATCAATAGCATAACTTAAGTGCATTTATTTAAATTAATTTTAACGGAATTGTGCGTTTTGGTAAAAACAAGGTTTTATCAGAGAACCATTCAAAATTTTTATTTTTATTTTGAATGGAAACACTATCTTTAATAACCTTATTTGTACAAAATAAAAGAAGAGCAATAATTATTTTCATTTTGGAAGAAAAAAAGCCTTGCATTTATCTCTATAAAAAAAAAAAAAAACTCTTGAACTTTATTTATTTATTAAGTGATACACATATTGAAACTTCTACAGCAAAATCTCTGTAGGAAATTTAGTTTCTCAATGATAAAACAAAGAGGGAGATAACTTTCTAAAAGAAAATGTAATCGATTATGTAATTAAATTGAAATTAAAATCTACATATTTAGGAAATAAGAAGCCACCAGTCAAAAGTAAGAAGAAAAAGTCCGCGTAAATCAATTTTGTCCCACACACATGCAAATCAAGGATTCAATTCCACAATTCTCCTTAAAATCTGAACAATTTAATTATCATAAGGCATAGAATTATCGATTAATTAACTTTAAAGGAGAAATTATATCAAAGAAGCTCAAATTCGATACAAAAATTGCATGCGATTCACAAATACATCACATTTGTATAGACTTTCATTTAATAGCACATTTTTTAAATGGGACGTATCTAATTATATTAATAAATAAACAAAGTAATTAAAAGATTAAAATATATTATTTCAAGGAATATTTCATATTGAAAAAATATATTTGTCGTATTAAAAATCAATATAAACAATCTGCATAAAATTAAAGGACAACTTTTTTAAAGACAATTTTAAAAATCTATTAGCAATCAACTTAGTACACTAATTTATGTCGCCTAAATGAGATGTCAATTTGTAAATGCTACGTTTGAATTGTTTTCGAGGTCGTCATTAAAAAAGAAACATTTTCAACTAATGATTTAAAGATTCTCAAAAAGAAAAAATTTAACAGATTAAAAAAACCGTGTTTATTATTGTCTATATGCTAAAAACAATTAACGTTTAATAAATTTAAAAACGGAAACTAATATTCCTTGTTTAAAAAAAAAACGATGAATAACTATCCTTTTATAATGTTCAACTTATGAAATTTTCATTATCAAACGTGACATATGTACATCTTTATTACATTCATTTATTTATTAGAGTTAGTGGTAATAAAGTAAAAACAGTCAGTCATTCAACCTTTACAAATAATTTATAAATTTACACTACTTTCATTTTTAATTTCCCAAACACACACAAAAAATTAAAACAAAACAATTACGCGCTCAAATGATAAAACGCATTTCTCAAGTTTATTGTTTTCGGAGCGATTATATATTTCCAACCCATCAAAAGCGTTTTAAGAAACCGACGCATGGCTGGATTTAGATCACGTGCGTTGCAGATGCTGACGTCATCCTTTTTAACTGCCGCAAGGAATGCCGGGAGCTCTTGAGACAATTTCGCTGCATGTTGTAATTTATCCGACCTTATTTTCCTTCCCTGGAGGCTGCATGATTTGCGTCTGCAAGGTAGGTTGTTTCTAACGTGAAAGCAGACAAGTCAACCACACGTTCGTGGTAAATGGATTTTATTATTTTAAAAAAATGCGTATATTCCTTAGAGCGATGAAATTTATTTCGCTATTAAATAAGAAATTATAAAAACCTGTAAGCATGTTTTGTTTCTGAAGCTATTTTATTGCGTATAAGGATAAAATCTCGAAAATACATTAGACAGTTTTAATAAACTATTGCAGAAATTATCACACTGTAAACTGTATTCTGTGTAAAGGGCTGAAATTAATTTTATTTCATTCAGGAAAGTAAACACGATTAGGAAAGTTGAACATAGTGAATCTGTTATGATAATAATAAAATTTGACCTTTTCTTCATTACATTAACTATATCCAAGTATACCTGTTGTGATGTTTTATATGATATTCGCCGCTGTAACTGTGATAGAATATAACTGTGCAGAGTTTCATGGTTCACAGTAGCATTTATAAGAGAAAATTGTAATTTAAAAAGTAACCATCTCAAGAGAAGCCAAATTGAAGATTCTTGGGATCAAATACTCAATTTTTTTTATAAAATTAATATATATTTAAAAGGGCTATTCCATAATGCCAAGATATCAAAATTAATATAAATAAACATTTTACTGGGCGGATATGAATTTGTAGATAAAGCTCACTAAAATCGTTTTTTCTAAAGATTTTTTTAAAGGACTCTACAAATTTTAGATCACGTTTAATTATTCCATACGTTGTGTTCGCTTAGTGAGAGAATGTTATCAACAGTGGCTTGAGTGACAATTAGGCTTATCATCTATTCAAATTTAGTATAACCGGAATAACATTTTTATTACGTTTTTTATTTTTATTTTTAAACCTGGGAGAAAGGGATAAAACGGAAGGAAGGCCTAGTTTCTTAGCCTTGCTATTTTGATAAATGGTAATATTTTGAAGTAAGTTTTTAATGATATGTGATAATATTTGCAACTGCAATTCTTTCAAAGTATGCACTCGATTCCTTAGAATAGAAAGAAAACTCGTCTTTCCATTCTAAGAAACAGTGAAATATTCTGGAGTCCAAACCAATATTATCTTTTGGTTCAGTTTTCTTCAATTTAAGAATTATTTTAAACACTAATTCTATGGACAACTACATCATTGATAGAAACATGTAGACATATATAAAACTTTACAAGGAAAAAGATACCTATTCCCCCCTCACAGAAATGAGAATCATCAATGGCTTGGTGGATAGCCGTAAAGATAGAGTTAAATGGGATGAACTCAAATATAAAAGAATTGTAACAATAAAATGGTCAATTATTATAATAAGTCTTTTTAATATCTACTGCTCCTACAACAGAATTTCATGAATAGCAAGTTTTAAATAACCTCCACAGAAATAATAATTATGGAATAAAATGTGAGCTTGGGAATACCAATGCATGCATTAATCGCTTCGCATACAATGACGTGTCTGACACGCACATCGAATTACTGAATTTTTATTTTCAAGTCTGCAATTAAGCCACAAAATTAAGCATTTAAATTCGAAAAAATCAATATGAAACGATTTGGTATCCCAAATGCTCCATATATTTTTAAAAAAATCAAATTAACAATAAATTACCAAAATAGGATGAGTTATCTAATTAGAAAGTTAAGTAAATTCGTATGTCAAGTAGTTAAATATATATTTTAGAAATATTTTCTGTTCTATTGAATACAAAGTTTTAAAAAATCTGACGGGGAAAAAAAGATTGTGGTATGCAAATCGTAAGCAATAAAATTTTAAAATTACAAAAATGAGAAAAAATTTGATCCAACATTTATAAAGAAGTTGCCATCATATTAATGAACAGCTTTTTAAAATACTTATCAAAAGATCTACAGAGCAAAATTAAAAATGTTCGAAGAAAATAATTTCTTGGCAAAAGCACACGAGCAATATGCGATTAAATTATTATATTCCTGCAACAAAAAGGAATCGATAAAAATTGTCTCAATGAACTTGGAAAAATTGATTAAAAATGAAGAAAAAAAAAACAGTACAGTAATGAAATTTCAACATGGAGATTCCCTACCACCACCACCCTGTTTAAAAAGGTGTAAAAACACTTTTTTCCGTTGTGACTTGTTCAGAAGTAATGGCGGAAAACGTAAAATCATTCAATCCGTTTTTTGCTCTCTTTCGACAGCTGAAGAAACTTTTAATAACGGAGCAAATTCTTCTAGGAGCTAAAGAACATGTATAAACCAAGGAAGTGGAATTACTCAAGATTAATCAAAACCCCGTTTCAATAAGAAAAAAAAACCTACCCTATTTACACAATTTTAAAAAATACGTAATACGTTATCATATGTATGCAAGTAATTCCGTTATTCATATAAGTATAAGAAAAAACATAATTGAAATCTTGATGAAAATCATCGCATTTCTTTCAAGAATCTGGAACAAACCGAAGCATAAAAATCTATTTTAAATCAAAATGAAAAATCCAAAAATTATTGAGTTAGCTTTTCATGAAGTAAAATTTCCTAAATATTCAGAGATGGTTTTAAAAACAATGCGTACACATTTAAAACTTAAGTTCTAATATATTTTAAATTTTATATTAAAAACCAACAAAAAGTAACACTTTCGATTAAAGAGCTAAGCATTTTAAAATAAACTCAGTACTTGTATCTCTAGGAAATAACCTACCATTACAATATTCATTTGAATTCGATTACATTGCAAATTTATAATTTTTACCGACAGAATTCAGACATAACGATATAAATCAACGTCCTCAAAAAATCAATATCGAAACAAAACAAAAAATATTTTACCTCTTTAATTTGAGGTGCGTTTTGCATTTTATTTGTGGCATATAATATATATAATTTTACATGAACTGTGTAAAATATGAAACAAAAAATATTCCTCTTATCTATTACTCAAAAATTAGGAGTGACCGGGGGGGTCAGAAGTGAATCACATACTGTCATTAATAGTGGCAAAAATCTGCATATGTTTACTTAAAATGCTTCTGAAATTTTTCGTTGATTGCTCTTTTGTTTTTACTTTAAATTAAACTATTTGTTATGTGTAAAAATAAAATCATATCTGATATCTAAGTAATATGTTATTTAGCTTGAAAGTCGGATATATCTAGTAAAAGTAAGGCCTACTTTCAATTATTTGAGTCACTGTATATATAAATTGCCTAATTTCCAACTATAGATTACATTGCTGATATGAAATTCGAAGTGTTTTCATTGTTTCAACAATTATATGATAGCTCGATTTTTCCATAGCTGAAAGCTAAAGACCAAATTTCCATTTATATATAAAATTTATGTCGTATTAAAAATGAAATTTCAATATCACGAAATTTAGAAAATAGATTAATCGGATATTTATGCTTTCAATGGCACTGTAATGTCACGGGACTGATTATTAGAAAGGTTCATGTATACACTAAAGAAAGCATATGTAAAATAAAATTAAAATGATACCGTTTTAATATCTGATAATTGAGTTGAATCGTGGACATAAAAGTTATATCTAGACAATTTAAAGAAAATTAAATATACCCAAAGTTTCCAACTAATCAGATAGTCAGCTAAGGCGAATAGTTTTAAATGAAAAAGAAAGGTCCTCTTTATTAGGACTAAGTAAGTAAAGAAAATCTGAATAATATTGCTATCTTAAATTTTAAACCACTTCATCACCGTCTCAAAGATAACAAATCTATGTCCAAGTTTCCCTCAGGCTTGATTGGCCAAAGATTACGAAAACGTTGATTGTTCTAAAATCGTAATATTCCAACCTCGTAATTTGCTCAGATGTGATCGGAAAGATAAGATACTTATCTTATTTAAAAGTTGGAGTCTTAAATATATTTCGGAGAATATATCTTCAAGATAAAAGAACTCTGAAATTTTGATTTATAATTATTTTAAGCATATTTTAAACCTAAATAAAATATTTTTACTGAAATTATTTAAATCACTTTGAAAGTAAAATAAAAATTCTAATTCTTGTCTAATAAATTTTGGATATTATAACCAAATTTTTATTCATATCGTTAACTACACAGATATTAAACTCACTCATTCTTTAATTATCAACAATGGAAGAAGATAATGTAATCAAATAGTTGATTAGATAACATAAACGGTTTGAATTTCAAGAAAACAATGGATTCAATTGTTGGAAATTAGGGTTAAAATTATTTTTTTAGCGTAGTCAAAATTCAGCAAAAATTCGCATGACTACTAAATTGACATCATTGAAAAGAACTTTTAGAATTTTGAGAAGCTGCGAAAACTATATTTCCCCATATTATTTTCGGAAGTTATCACGAAATAACATCAAAATATTGCATAATTTTTAATTATTTTTTTTAAAAAAATTGCCTCGAGATACAAATTTCTTTCTACAAGGAATGTATGTGCCAAGTTTGGTAGTTCTGACTTATTTCACGTAAATACACACACCTTTATTATTAATAGAGAAGTAGAAACTACAGGTGTTGCTCATAACATTAAATTTCGCAACTAAATAAAGTAAGTATTTTCGACCGTTCTTTGTGTTACAAGTACCTAAATGAAATTATAACCTTTATTATGATATTAAAGACAATAAATTGTAAAATGCTAAATATATCGTTTATAACAAATATTTAAGTCCAAAAAGTAGTTAACAAATAGTTAAGAAGTTTTAAATTAATATCAGGGAAATGTTTTGGAGCTTGGGGAAATTTATTTGAAAAGGAATAATTAGTAATACCTAAGTCTTATTTTTAAACTAAGTTTTAAAAACTATTTTTTGCAAGAAAAATAATCTAACTTTGCCTTATTAGACAGGCTGACTAATATTTAAAGCATAAGAACATGAACCAGTTACAAATTTGTTGTTTATAAGTTTTTTAAAAAAGTATGGTGTTGTGGTGCGTCGACCTATAAGTAGTTAAAAATTCAAAAACAAATTCAATATTTTTTATAAGATTAAAATTATGAACAAATTGGAACACAATTTATGTTGTAAGATTCTTATAATATACACTTCAAGTCAAGGTAAACAAATTCGCGGGTTTTTTAAAATTATTATTATTATAGAAGAGGTATTTACGGCATTCTCAAAAATATAGCATGTACGAAGAATTGCACGGCATCATGCAGGCAGTATCTAAGGTCGACTGATTCATGACAGATATGAGGGTAATCAAGTATTAATGAATGCATCACTTATTAATTTTCTTGCTTAGACAAAAAAAAAGAATATAATTTTTAAAAATAAGCGGGGAAAAAAACCTGGGTAGAATTATTAAAGAAAAATCTATGACATCATAGATTAGTCATCAGCTAGTAAAATTATTTACGAATTTTATATACTCCTACTAATAATAAAGGAGAATGTGTATACTTATGTGATTTACAAGACAGAAATTAGATCTAGACACTAAATTTGGCTTAGATATATATAGATTAAGAAGGTAGGAACGTGAACTTCGGATCACTTTAGAAATTTAAATCGATTAAAAATTAATCGAGATTTTCAAGTTTTGTCACGTTAACTTCCAGAAATATTACGACACAAAAATGTCACCTATATTAAATTTTTTAAAAAAATTCAATGATAATTCAGCTTTAAAAAAAAGCTTTTAGTCCAAAAAGCTGAAATATGATGCAAATGAGAAGAAAAAAAAAAGCGTTTTTCTAGTTGCTATTAATATTTCAACATGTCCTCCCCCCGACCTTTTTAATGTTGATAATCCAGGATGCACATGAAATATGTTCCTATTTAGAACACACACTTAATTAAATTGCTAAGTATAGTGTCAATTACAACTAAGGTTTCACTTCAAATGTAAGCAATGATGAAAAAAGTTAGCTCATTTACAGCTTTTTAAGTTATTGCTTTTAAATTAAGCTAAACATATCTATTGAATAATTCTCTAACAAATTGCATAAAGCATGAAACATAATCAACAGTTAACATAAAACTTCAATGTTGAAAGATTCCTCTTTCTATGCCTAGATATTTTACGAATGCGTTTTGATTTAGCATACATGTTACTGGATTAAATGAAATTAATTAATTTCCATTTAAAACAAAACTTCAAATTTTTAGTTAAATGACAGATAATTGCTGAAGTTTAAAAATATCGTTTTGAGAAAGTCATCGAGTTATATGCTTAAATTCTATAAATAATTTTTTAAATCAGTAACGTTGACGAACTAGTTGGCATTCAAAGGCGACTCGTTAACAAATATAAGAAAATTTAAATAATTTTAAAAAGGGCTTTTTAACCTTTCACAATTCTTTTTTGCAATACGAGGAGAGTGAAATAACTTATTAAAATCTTTTTTACTGCTTTTTAATTCTTGCGTAACTGGAATAAAAAACAAATTTAAAAAAATATTAAAAATTCAGCAAGTGAGCAATCTGACGTGTAGTTGGAAAAACTTTATTACAAAGAAAAATAAACAGGGATAAATGTTACTTAATAAAATTTAACGATACACAAAATTTTCTTGCGCATCGTCTCAAAACTAAAAATAATGTCAATAGTTGTTAGGGGAAATTTTCAAACATTTTCTCAGATTAAAAAAAAAAAAAAAAAAAAAAAACTTGCACGCATATATTTATATATTATATACAAAAACTAATGTTGGAATTTTAACCTGGGTTATCTCAAATTATTGACATCTTCTGATTGACTGTTCACTGACGTTTTCTTTGTGGGTTAAACCTTTTAAAAAAGTTAATATACATTATAAATTGAAAAGTAACACAGAAATATTACTATTTTTATGCATAATGGAAGGTACTATCGTAATATTCCTGATGGGTGCCAGTAGTATCTAATGGATTCCGTTCATTCGTGCCGTTATTGTGTTCAAGATGTACAATATCTAAGCAACATAAGGAAATGGAAAATAAATGGAATGCTATAAATTAACGTTTTAACCCATTGTGGCAAAGTGGCTTCGTTCCAGTCCACTTAGCCTTTTATTTTTTCTCAGCCGTGTATGTCTCTAAGATTTACAACAGTGGTTTCTAATAAAGCTGCCCACTGTACGAAAAAAATTAAAATGTTTTCAATTTCTTATTGTGTATTTAATTAAATTAATTTCCACCTGACATTCAGTAGTTTTATCTTTTGTGCTTCAAAGGTTTAATGCTGCTTCAAAATATATGTTATTACCTTCCGACCTCTTCACCTTACCCGAAGGATTTTGAGGCTAAAACTGCCACGAGTGGTCAAATGACCATCTTTCAATTTCAATTCCAACGCATCATGAAAATATCGGCGCGTTTAGTGCCAGAATGAGGAATGTAATTAAAAAAATTCTCAATAAATCGGCATTAATCAAACTAACGAAAATATTGTTACTACATAAAGAAACAATATGGAAATTAAGGTAATACCTATATGAAGTTTCTTTTTAAAAAATGTTACATTTTTTCAGATGCTAATTTCATTTATTAAATTGTTTGTTTTTTCTGCTAATTTTGTATTGACAGAAAAAGGTCATAAAAAATGCATATATACATATATTTAGAAGTTCTAACGATCCCAATTGTTCAAAATCAAAAATGGAATAACATTTCAAAGAATAAAGGATTTGGAGCTTAAACTGAATTCCCGAGATGCACTAGAAATAATGCAGTTAGCACCATTAGAGTAGGGGAAACACTAGAAAGAAACTATTATAAAATAAAATGCTTGTTATACAGAATATTTTTTTAAAAAAGATTAATCATAACAAGACTCTGATGCAATGCTATCCGAATGATAAAAATATTAAAAACTAATTACATGCAAACGCAAATGATGGTTTTTCTATTATTCAAGGTTCTGGTTGTATCAAAGCTATTGTCTTTATCTTATATAAAAGAATATAACACTTATATTACTAAGAAGTTTAAACAATTTGCACTTATTCCACTAAACTACCTTTTTAAATATCTCATTTATTTAACGGTATAAAATTATTCACAATTTTCCTTCAGAAAAGCAGATATATTAATTAATACACGCATAATATGTTGCCTATTCATTTTCAGAAAACATCAAGTCAATAACAAAAATTCCAAATGAATTTTTTAAACTTCTTAATTCTTAACAAATAAATATCTGACGAAACCTTTTCCAAAAAAAAATTAAACCAAAATTCAATAAAACATTTATTAATGTCTAATAGAGTGGCAATGATTAAGTGGAGAGAATAAAAATCAAAATATTAGAGAAGGTTCTATAAGTATATTACAAACAAATACGATTCAGAATATGTAATAAACTAACTTTTACCCCGACTTCGTACGCATGGAAATTTGGATATTTATGTTTGGCTATTTAATTGACGGTCAGATCACAATGTCAAATGCTATCAAACCACATCAATTTTCGCCACACACACACAAAAAAAAAATGTCACAAAATTTTAGCGAAATGGCCGAATGTGGCGCGAACAAGCAATAGCGTTTTCAATCGTTAGCTTTCGATGAACGCTGCGACAAATTAATGGAAATATAGAAAATAATCCAATAAATGAAAAAAATAGAATCGAAAATGATGAAAGTAGACGAAAGGAATACGTACTGCAAGGGAAAAAATTTAAGAGAAATGAACAGGAAAGATCGAATTACAATAATATAAAAAAATGACGGCAATGTAAACCCAAACAAAACGGTACCGAAAAATGACCAACCTCGCGAAGCACCAAATGGTTGTATATCAAAGCTTAGCCCACACAACTAACCTAAAAACAATTTATTCACAGTGTGTACTCGAAGTAAAACAGTAAACCAATTATTCAAAATCCTTTTGTTGATTAGTCTGGTAAAAACAAAATCAAGTTCGTATTCGTTGAAAATATTGGTGTCGATAATCAGAACACACTGCGCATGCGTGAATTTTCTAAGCCAGTGGAAATAGATTAGAAAATTAAGATATTAGAAATTTCCATATCCTTTATTATGTTTTATTTTAATTCAAAAGTACTTCAAAATGAGTCTGAAAAATCGATTAATTAACAATGTTTAATTTTAAATGCATCAAACACTAAGAGATGATGAAACACGAGAAGAAAAAAGAATCGTTTGAAAATAATCGGTTGAAAATATGTTAAACCTTATCTCATTAGCGTAAGGAAAAAACAAAATGAAGTCTAACTCATTTGATGCTGGGGAAATGAAGATTTTTGGGAGGAAGTTAGTTTTAAATTAATAAATAACTAACCACTAAATTAACCGAAATAAATAGTAGGCTCAGTCCAATTCTAGACTATATTCTTTCTCTGTGCTACATACATTTCATTCAACTGTTCTGGCGTGCATGACTAACATCATCCATCCAAACTTCATTATAGTAATATATAGATAGCAAATTTTTATGTTGAGAGGTTATGTACAAATTCCACAAATAATTCAGTATTTCAGGGCATGTTAACGAAAACTATGATGCCTAGTTTAATTACATAGTTACTTTATGGATAGTTTAGTTAGTTAGTTGCATAGTTTAGTTGTTTAAATGTTGCCCGTTCCTAAGAACTAAAAAAATTTCGTACACATACACACAGGATAGTGAATATGGGCATTAAAATAAGAATCTTTTCGAAACTTTTAATTTAAAAATAAACAGGGTATAGATATTTTGTTGACATAATATTCGAAAATTAATGGGGGAGGGTAGGTAATGCACGCCAAAATATCTTATTTCTATATTGATTCAGCTTAGAGTAAAATATTTTGTCTAGTATTCAACAATTTTAACGATGTTTTTAAGTACATTTTACAATTATATTTACATTGTCACAATAAAACTGAAATCAAATTCATCATTGCTGCAATTATTTCATTTTGAATTTTCTTTTTTTTTTCCCTCAATTATTTATGATTACGGAATGGCTTCCACACCCTTGAACGGATTCTATGATAAAGGCAGTTACGCTTTGATTCTAGATGCAAACAATGAAAAAGAATTTCGAAAATTAGTCCATTTTTAAATGTTGTAGAAAAAGTTCGTCTTCAATATAAGTGCATGCATTAAAATATCCCTCTCTTTAAGCCTGAAATGCAATACAGATTAACACATTTTTTTTTCAGTGCACTTCATTTTAATTTTCGAATTAAAGAAATTGTTATTTCTACGTAATTTTTTGTAAATAATAAATGCTATCAATTCTATGATTCACACAAAACGTCCATGCTGAAGGGCTTTTATTTTAACCAATGCTTTTCGTCTTTAAATAGTTCAATATTTTCCAGTTTTAAAATAAAGTACAAAATTTATGTGAAATAATAGCATATCAAGGAAGAATACATTATAATATGCATAACTAAAATGTATGAGTTCAATGTCTATTCCATTAAACAGGTTTTTCAGAAAATTATTTTGAAGTTGCCTTTAAAGGAGAAATTGTTTGCATCTGATAAGTCCGTAGAACCGGTTGATAAATAAAGGCCGGTAAGGATACGGAAAAATGCATATCAACTCAAATAATATGTAATGAATAAGGAAAAGAAAAAATTCTTAACTAGCAATGTTAAAATAATTCAGACACCTAATAATAGCAGTAGCGCAACAAACTGGCAATCTTAGCCTTGAACGTCTTATTAACATGCTACGGTAAATGTATCCAAATGATTGCATCTTGAAAATAATACTATTACACAATGCAACAATGCAGAGCGTTATTTTACAGTATTTAAGGCTGGTTCACGAGGTTGTATGACAGATGCGTACAACTTCTTTGCGTACTGGTCGTAAAAGTATACTATATCATGTGTAGCTCTTTGAAAAAAAGGGGGAAGGGAGTAATTAGTCTAGGTTTGTTAAAACTTATGGTATTTGTTGGCAAGAGTATTTGGCGCGGAAAAGTATTGGCCTTTTAACTAAATTTTGAGGCTTAAACACAAAGAAAAAACTTTTGTATTTGTGTGCATGTAATGGCTCTGTACAAATAAGGCCAGAAAAAAAAAGATTTTTTGTTTTGTTTTGAAATTTTAACTAATGAAAAATTAATAGAAACATTGACTTTTTTTCATGATACCTTTCTAAAATTTTACAATAAAAATAATTTTTACAATATTTTAAAATTAAAAAAATTTAATGATATCAAATTTTTTACCGTATTATTTTTTTCATACTTAATATGTATATCAAAATTTAAAGTCTAAGAACGTTTTGTGGTGGGGACAATTGAAATTTTCATCAATCATTAATCTTAGCTTACTAACAGGATGGCGAAAGGTGGAAAGTATAAAATATACGACTAAATATATTAAGAACGCTTGCAAGCATTATTCCTTCAGAGTCAAACTATACTTAACATAATTCTTAAATAAAAGTCTATGAATAAAAAAAATCTAAAATAACAAAATTCAATTCTAAAAATGTATCACTGAAGTGCACTTCTCCAAATATTAATTGCACTTTCTCAAAAACATCTTTGTGTTAAATTTATTATCTCTACGTTCAAATGTCTATGTTTTAAATAGGCAGATAGACGCATATATATACTATTCACTTTTATTTTTGGAAGAAAGTCTTATTTTGTGAATTAAAATTTTTAGATTAAAGTCAGAATATTCTACACTTGAATTTTTGAATAATTTTAAACGAAAAATTTGAAAATACCTGTCAAATAATTCATTTCTCTCTCTCTCTCTCTCTCTCTCTCTCTCCTCTCTCTC
>JAOUZG010025245.1:1991322-2100210 GCA_026289955.1 Argiope argentata | reverse complement strand
TGTGTGTGTGTGTGTGTGTGTGTGTGTGTGTGTGTGTGTGTGTGTGTGTGTGTGTGTGTGTGTGTGTGCGTGCATGCGTTTGTGTTATCTGAAAGTTTATTAAGTTCCTGAAACAGTTTTTATGTTATTTTATGAATTAAAATTGAAATTCGAGATATTTTAACTGTAACATTACAAGAAAATTGCGTAATAATATGGTAGAAAGCCCTTTTTTGGTACTTTTTTAAAATTTTATCCATTTACTATTTATTTCATTTTTATAACATGGCACTGTACTGAATATTATTTTAAAATATTCTGAGTGAGATTTCTTTTGTCTTTCATGACATTTAATTGAAAACCCTGTATTCTCTTGATTTTCCGTTGATGCTGTGAAAGTAGAATGTTTAGGAAGCATATGAAGAATACTTATAATAACTATTAATCACTAAATGCATATGCAGATAAGTAAACATAATATTCTAGTTAGATAAAGAAGTACTTAAATATGACAAATCTCAAAAGAAAGTGATTAGTCAAAAAAATGTAACTAAGAAATGTACACCTCAAATTAAAAATTGAAAAAAGAAATCGAATAAATCTGGGAGAACAGAAAGAATAGTTTGAAAAATTGGGAAATGCAGGGAAAAAATTCTTACTGTGATGTGTAAATTAAAATCTTAAAATTTATTTCGGTAAAATGTTTTTTTAATATTTTTTTTTATTTTACGATGACAAACAGAAAATTTTAAATATGTCATGGTACTTCCCCATTGCAGCTGATTTTTTAAAAACTTATATGACATGGAAAATTAAAATCCGTGGATGAAAGCTTTTTTTACTACTTACGGCATATCAAGAATATCTTTTGTATTTAATTCCGTCTTACAAATCATTTCAATAATATTAATCTCATTTATTTATACTTCCAACTTAATAAACAGCTTATATTTAAAAAACATAGATTTCAGTGTCCGAACTCATTGAATTAAACAAATGAATCAAAAAGAAACAAAATCAAAACTAATGAAAACGAAACTCTTTCGTTTAATGCAAATCGTGGAATTTATGTAAAGTAAAGTATTTTCTAAAATCTAGGTTATTTTTTCGAAGGGGATGCAGTATTTATATGAGAAGAAATTCATTGATTTTTATCATACATTTTTGACTAAATTCATCAAAAAGCAATTCATGTTTCATCGGAAACAAAGTGGAAACTTTGTTTAATGAATTTTAAAATGCACTATACTGTATTAACCATTAAGTCATTAAGTATTCCAAATTGAGTTAAACACCATGCTAACTTTCGCCAAATCTGACACTTTTAAGATAACGTTTAAAATGTTGCAACCTCTTCTAGAAGTGATCCTTTAACAGTAACAAAACCGCCTTGGAAACAAGAACGTTGATTGACAGTTTTACGACTGGTACGCACAACAAGTGTACGCATCTGTCCTACTACGGGTTCACGAAAGTTAATGGTTACTAAAAATTGTTAATTTTCAATTACATTTTTGTAAACAGCTTCGATGACTTCTTAGGCAAAATATTTTTTTTAAGTACAAAATTTGATAGAAATGTATCATGTTCTAATATTTAAAAACCCTTACACCATTCAACATTTATTGAAAGAACATTATCTTCTTAATCCCTCCCCCATTCACTAAAAATAAGGACTTTTATTTGGAAAAAATAAAAGTTTTAAATTTCCAGCACAAAAGTTTTATAGATGGAAATTCAATTTTTTTATTTAAAACACAAGAACTGAAACTAAAATCGTTTAATTAATTTTACATGTTCAATATAACATATTTCATAATTTGCAAAATAACTGGAGGAATTATCCAATCAAAATTTCTTAGAATCAACAGTGCATTAAATTAAGAAAGATAATACATTTTTGTATGTCAAATCATAATACATTAAAAAGCGATTACTTTACAAAAAATGGATGAATTTTAAAAATCTTAATTGCTTACTTGTGAAATTAAGATTTAATCATAAATTCAACAAATTTCAAAAGTTATTATTAAAAAGAATATTTTAAATAAAAACCTATTCATTACAGAAAAATAAGTTGTAACATAATACTTTCAACGTCAGCAACGAAAAATTGGGTAGGAAATATTTAATACTGTAAACGATTTGGGTTTTACATCAATAATAAAATATACTGTCAAAAACATGTTTATAAACTTATTAAAAAATTGATTAAAGAAAGGTAAAAAAATCCTCATTAAAAAGATAATTTTTTCAGTTTTAAGATAAAATGAAAACCTGTTTTATGCTGCGATATTTTAAGATGTCTTGGTGGAAAAAAGTTTAAATTAAAGGAAATTTGATTATTCTAAAAAAATTATTCTGCAATGCTTATTTCTACTTGCCAAAACACACGCGATAAGTTTGGTAGCCCTAGATCAAACGGTCCGGCCTGCAGCTCCACACTCATATTAATTTTTATTTTTAGTACAGATGAATATAACTATTTATATTTTCGAATGTTTAAATTTTTGAATTATTTTGATGCGAATATCTTTATATTATACTACAAGTAATAAAATTTGCAATTGCTTTATTCATGAAAGATACAAAAATGAACCCATAGATCAAGAGTAATGGAAGTTGGTCTGCTCTGCTTAATTTGGTTTTAGTAACAATAACGTTCTATTTGAAAACCCCAGGATTATTTTGGGATGTTCCTTTCAATTTTGAAACTAGTCAGATGACGAGGACGACACTTGAGCAGCCTCACACACGTCCAATCAACACCAAAGGCGGAAACATTCGGACATTACCTCAGTTTTAACGCTGGATTTAACTCAAACTAGAAACTTCAGTCCCGCGCCTCGTATGTTATTGACTAAAAGCCACCATACCATAGGAACTGGCTTGCTAAAAAGTATTTTTTCAAAAATTTTATTTTATTAATTCAAAATTTCCGTAATATAGGAATTTAAATTGCTTGTTTAAATTCTAAATAAGGCGTTAAATTACTCAGGTATAGGGAGTTCATAATTATTAAAATGAACGTATCGAATCCTCCATCCCAATAGTTTCTGAATAAGAATATGACTACTACCCTTTTTAAATAATCCACATACATGCGAGGAAACGAGCATTTGTTTCTAGAAATAGAAATAATTTTATATGAATAAAAATAATATAAATTAACTATTTTATTAAAATAAAAAACAGATCCCAAAATGGGGAACTTAACTGGCCGCATTTTAAAGCAAAATCACCAATCAAGGGAAAATTATAGAGTAGTTAAAAATTTTATATATTATTTTTACATAAGTTCATTGGTATAAAGGATGAGTATGTATCTACAGAAGAATGTATTCAATCGTCAAGATATAATATAAATTCATAAGTCCTTTTAGGTGAATTTCGTCTATTACAATCGCAAATGATGACTGTTATAAATCTTAACAAAAATCTTATTCTAAAATTATGCGAAAAATTAATAAGTCATTAAAGAATTATTTTTTCCTTATGAAATTAATAAAGTTTTCAAAATGCAATAGGTTAAGCAACCTTTTAAAATGGTTTTTATGTTTTGTCTTTAAATAATCTTTAATTTTAATCTTTTTCTATTAGTAATAAAAGATAAATGTGTAATGGTGTTCTGCAGGCAATATCGTTTGACCCATAACTACCAAATTTAGCATATAATTTACCATGGAACGTGGGAAAACGCAGTTTGAAGGGATTTTAATCAAAAATCTAATTTAAAATTTTATGAAATTATGAATTAGTTGAATTTTGCCGCTTTCAACAATAACCGAAAATATAATTGCACAAAAATAAAATTTGACACCGTTCGAAAAATTAAAAAAATTGCCTGTTAAAAGATGATTTAACAAACTGATAAAATTCAAGAGGAAAAAAAATGAAAATTTTAAAATTATTTTCTCTTTATTTTGAAGCAATAAACTACACTTTTGCTCTGAAATTCGTTTTTATTGTTTCATGAAATAATTAGTCATTTGATTTTTTTACCATTGTTGAAAATCAAGAAGAATTTTGTTTAATGTCTCTGTAGTTTTATATATCAGATAGATGAAACGAACCTATTTTCCTTTCTAATAATGCTATGAAGTTACGGGACTGATTTCTATTTGAAATATTCACGTATGGAACAAATAAGTGAAATAATTTAAATACCGCGGTTTTACTGTTGATCCGATTGGCAGAATCATGAACATGATTTATCTGAAACTAAACACAACCAATATTCTCAGCGAACCAATGGGGCGACTAGTGAAATAACATTATGCCTGTAAAGCAGTTTTGATGAGTGACTAAAAATAAGACAAAATTAGAAATAACCTATTTATTTTTTGGAGGGTTGTCATGGTTTATGTGGAGATCAAAGGGAACGTCTCCGTACTCACCAAAACACAAGAGTTAAAATAAAGTCTGGAATTTTTCTCTTAGTGTTTTTAACAATTCTTAGTGCTGTTTTTTTACCCTTCTTTCTCCTCTTGTTGACACGTGTCGGTATAGAGAAAGGAATCTTGAGTATCTGGAAATTATGCCATAGATGCTAGAGATTTCAATCCCTTCGCTTGTATAATAAATATTATAGACTCAAAAAAAATTTTTAGTGCAGGTGTTAGAAATAATTAAATAAAAAAGTGAGTTCTGGATCAGGAAACAAGGATTTTTTTTAAGAATAAAGTAATCGATACTAATTTAAGATTAAAATTAAGGAACTAATCAAGGATTTAAATTAGATTAAAGGATATTTTATTTATATAAGCTCATTTCGTAACAACGCTTGAATTAATGGCAAACAGATTTCATTGTAGTAAAGAAAGAAAAGCTGCTCTGCCACAAATTATGATTTAGAGCGTTTAGATCGCAAAGATATACTGCGTAATTGTTTTAACGTGAAAAAAAAGGATTTAAATTTGCTAATTCGAAAAAAATAAATGTTTTGTTTAGTATTTTAGATAAATCCAAATGCAAAGTTTTTTTTATTATTATTATATACAGTTTGTACGATAGATACAAATATTGATAAGGTTATAACCCTCTCAGATTTTTTCAAGCAATTAATTTTATTTAAAAACAAAAACGGTACCATACATAGATATTTTTAAATACTATAAATGGTCTTTTTGTAAATATTTTCATTAAAAAGTAGTCATTCTATTTTTATTCGAAAGTTATCAACACGGAATTTTAACTATTAAGTGAAAAAGGAATCTTAGCATATAATTAAAGGGATACACTACCGAAAAATAGACAAAAATATCGACTTTTTAGTTTGTCTTATTTTGTTGTTTTTATCGTCTATTCATATATCAAAATTTCAAGTTAATTATATGTTTACGATGATAAATAAAATTCATACCGAAATAAGAATTTCAATACAAATTATTTTAGAAATGTTAAGTTTCTATTTGCCTTTTGCCACAAAGATTTCTTTTCTTTTTTAAAATTCAACTCTTTTTATTATTTGCTTATAAATATATACATAAGAGATAATCATGCATGCAATAAGCACAAATACAAGATATAAAATAAGACGGTACTAAATTCTCTTCCCACACACACACTACGAGTAGCGGTAAAAATATATCAAATTTGTAATATTTATTGAAGTTATATATGTATATATTATGATACCTTAAATTTAATATAAGATACTCCTTACTTTTAACTCATTTTTAAATGATAAAAAAATTCGCGCAAAGCGTTAAAATTTATGTACGCCCTATTGTTTAAAGAAATAATTTCATTTTTAATTACACATGACAAAGCTAATGTATTACATCATGCACAATAAGTGTTCAGAAGCACTTCTTATCAATAAAATAATTTATCTAAAAATGATCGGTATGTTTTTCGATATAAATTGGCATCAACAACTTTTGCGTTAAGCAATTTCTCGAGATAAATGCCTACATTAAAGTTAGATAGGATTCCTTTTGCATTTACTAAATTTTGATTCATGGTAGCTCCCCCCCCCCAATAGAGCTACGTAAACATATCATTGAGAAATTATGCATGGTATTGATAAAGTTGAAACTTTTTTTCTCCATGACATATCGTATCTGCATTAATCGGCGGTTAACAATACAATAAATTTATTGAGAACAACCAAAATGCAAAACTTTTCATAACGCTTCTTCAAAATTGAATAAAAAAAGTATCTAAAGCATCGATTTCAAAATCCAAATAACTTGCAACAGTTGAAGAGCTTTCACTTCATAAACGCCAAAAAAATTATTACTATAGTACGCACATGTAGGAGGATTCATAATTTTTGGAGAATCGGCAATTCGATTTGCCAATTCATTCGAAATGAAAGTTATTTATTAATATTCGCATGAATATTACAAGTTTTACCATTTAAACTTGCTTGTATGCCTTTAATCTAAAATAAAAGATCAAAATGAAATATGCTATGCATATTTCAATGCATCATGTCACAACAACATTTCTTGAACGGTCAAGCACCACGTTAAGATAAATTTTTATTCATTTTAATTGTTTCATTGAATGAGTCACTTTAGTATTCAAACGATACAAAAAAAGCTTTGTCTCGCATTTATTGTTTAGAAAAATATCTCATTTCCTATTTATTTCATTTCGTATAACCACGTGCTCAAAATGACATTTTTCTATTTGCTGTAGTCATTAACTTATTACTTTTAATTAGAGCTTTTGTAAATGTAATGGCAACGCATTATTAAAAGCTGATTTTTTTTAGATGCTCGTGCAGATAATAAAAATTTTATTTTTCGCCTACGGAATTTTGTTGACGCTAAAAACCTCATCCCAAAAACATTATATCCTCACATAATAATTGCAGAAATTATAATTAGAAAACTTGCACAGCTTGTCAAAACTATGAATTAAGTAAATGTAATTTTCGTGGTCACTTATCGTCTACTATACATACTACAATAAATTATTCGTGGGATTACTAAATTGAACACAATAATGTTGTTATCATTAGACTGCTATTGTAAATTGACTAGTCCACTTTACACTAAGCTCAATATTTAAGACAAACCATATAACTCAAAATTAAATGTGTCTTTATACAATACCAGAGGCTTTCAATTCGAGAAATTTCTTAAATATCTCGAAAGTGATAATAGAAAAAACTTATGAGATTGAGCAAACAAACTGCCTGAAAAATTACAAAGAATAAACTTTAAATTTGTAAAAATTGAATTTTCTTTCTAAACTGACCGCAAATGAAATATTTAAATTAAAAATCATTCTTAGGATTGAAAATATTTAATATTATCATATATTTCAGAGAATATTTAACGTATAAAATAATTGCTTTTAATAAAAAAATTATATAAATCATAGCTTTAAAAAATTGTGTTTTCTTCCCAAAAAATTTAAAAATCACTATATATAAATTATATTACATATTATTCACAAAAAATATGGTGCGATAAATTCTTTTTTGATAAAATATTTATTTTCTTCGTATGAGGCCTATGGAAAGTCTTCAGATTATAAAATATTTCTCTCTAAAATGCGTGATCAGATAGCAACATTACCCTAATAGAAATACGAAATTTAAGAAAAACGTATGAAGATACTTTCGAAGTTTTATCAGTTTCTTAAAGGAACTTAGTTGCGACAGTATTTAATTTAGATTCGATAATAAAAGAAAGAGGGAAATAAAAATGGGAATAATTCAAAAGTAAAGTTAGAATTCACGTGATTAGAAAATACACAAAATAATATCAATTTATCCATATTCTAAAAGCAATTAATTTCTAATCATTTATATTCAGCCTCCATTTTAACTTCTGAATTGCATAGGGTCACACTATCCCTTCCATTCTGAATCATGCGCCAAACCGAAATGTTGCTTATGTCTATACTCAAGTCTATACTGTGATTTTAACGCATCAATTTTAATAATGATTAAAAAGTTCCGTCTTTCTGTTAATCATGGGGATTTTTTTAAAGAATTGCAAGCTTGCTTCCCTTTTCTAGTATGTGATGATATCCAAATTAATTTCTTAATTTTAATTTTAAATTAATCATAATACTTTATTCTAATATTTTCTCTTACTATCCAATCCAAATCCACTTTTTCGATAATTTTTAACACGCGCTTTAAAAAAATTAATAACTATCACAATTCTCGCACTACAAACGAAGGAATAAAAATCCCTAACGGCTATGGCGTAACTTTCAAAAGGTACCGAAGATTTCCTCTTTTCTAGAACCGACACACATCAAAGAATTCCCTAAAAATATTTCTTAATAAAAGAACCAAGGTAAAACTGAGCTTTTGCACTTGGTTTATAAATTTGTGTTCGAGGTAGAACACCATGTTCTCTAGGAGTAAAATAAATTCAGAATTTGTCTTCTTTTCGGTCACTCGCATATATCCTAATTTGAGTTCTAGTTAATTTCTTATTTTTTATCTAAAACAAACACACGTTACTTCTTTCGAAAAATTTCCTCATTTAAAAATTTTTCTTCTCAGTTCAAATGCCAATATTTTATTCATTTATTTCAAACACACGTTCTATAAAAAAAAATGCCGAAGTTTCGGTTCCTATACTACAAGCGAAGGGACAGAAAGTTCAAATGCCTACGCATTCACTCTAAATGTACCTAGAATTCCCTTCTCTAAATTAATATTTGTTTAAGAAATCCCTATAAGAATTTCTTAGTACGATCAATAAGGGTAAAAATGTTTGTCACTATGCAGAAAGGACGCGTTTCGCATTTGTACATGCATGCAAATTATACCTCCTGGGGAAAAACAAATTGAAATTTTTTGTAAAAGTGTCACCTTTCGGCCATGCACCAACCAAAACTATGCTTTTTTTCTATTTTTTTTTTTAAATCTTAAATAGCCTATGTTACTTCATTCTAAAATTTTCTTATTTCCTGATCCAAACAATTTTTTTACTTATTTATTTTTACAACGAGCTCTAAGAAATTGATAACTTGCAATTCCTACATAGTAAGTGAAGGGATAAAAATCTAGCACCTCTGCATAACATTCACAAATACCGAAAACCCCTTCCTACGTCGACACTGCCAAAGAAATTCTTGTCAGAATATAACAGTAAAATCATTGAAGGGGAAAATGTGTCATTTTGTCCTTGCGTTTTGAGGCGAATATACGTGTTCTGCTTTTCGTCCCCTGGCACAAATTATGACTCCCATGGAGAAATAAATTTAAGTTAATCCCAAAAGTGTCTTCTTTTCGGCCACGCGCCTGAAAAATCATGTGTATAAATAATTTTACGTGCGTGAAAAAAAAAAAAAAACAGATGAGTTCCTTAAACACTATATTTATTGTTATTTCATGATTACCAAGCAACAGATTCAATATTTAGATACTTTTTTTTAAAATTTCTTTACTGTGGAAACTTATTCACGACTGGCTTCGAAATGGAATTTTTTCTAGATTTGCCTGACATTTATTTTACCTGTGTGGAGATTAAAAATCCTTTTAATTTTAAAATTGCTCAAATTTTTGCAGTTTAAATTTAAGTCATTAAAAATGCCCGTTAATTAAAATTATAATATAATTACATAAATTTTTCTAATACTTTTCAAATCCCATTTTTGCTTTCATTATTAAATATTCCCTAAAAAGTATTTAAACCTATTCCATTACAAATATAGAAATCTCTAACCGATAATTATAGCAGTATTTGAATTGGTTGATTAATCATATAAACTTGAATCAGCAATGCATGCTATAAGACACAATAGCTGAATTTTGAAATAGTCAGTAGACATTTCACCTGACTTCACGATTTGTGTATAATTTTAAAGTGAACTTCACACAATAAAAGTCTAGCGAGCTTTAAATTTTTTTTAAAAATCGACTTTGGCGATTACATGATTTACTGGGAAATAATTTATAGAGAAATAATTAAAGTGGGATTAAATAGTTTCAGTTAAATCGTTCAGAAACAACTTCATGCCCATGATTCCGCCAATTCGCCAAACATTAAAATCATTTTATGTTAACTGTCGTACAAAAATTCTTTTATTTTGTAGATTAATCTTTCGTTTTCAGACAAGTTCCAAGATATACATTCCTGGAAACGAGGGGAGGGGAGAGACATGCAGGTAAAAAACATGCATAAAAAATTTATAAATTTTGAAATAAAATAAAATTTTAGTGCAGCAAAATTATCTGAAGTTATTACAAAAAAATTAATAAACATAATTTGTTGATTTTTAAATCATTTTTTAAAGTCATTCCGAGGTAAGATTCTTACTTTCTAAGGAAAGTAAGTGATAAAATTGCTGGTAAAAGCTCCAAAAACACATGCACATATTCGTCTTTATTGTGACACAATCGCAATAATAATCTTTACCTGCTTTTATTATCCGTTTGATTTCGTATTAATTTTTTAAATAATGCCTATTTTAAATACATTAACATTATACGTTAATATAATCTTTAAAATACAGCTTAAAGAAGTCTAAGTTTACAAACTATTTTGTATTTGATTATCTCGCATTACCATTGTATCGTCATAGGAATAGACTTTTGAAATTCATTTAAATTTCCCCAAAATTCTGTTTTTATTTTTTAAAATCCTTAATGCAAATTTTCGAAACTAAATACAAACTTTATCAACAATATTCAAATTATTCGTTAAAAGTGTAACATTTTTCAGTATCCGTATTTTCAATATAAAATTTTAACTACATTTTTTAACAAAGGAATCGTAGTAACTGCACATCATGTACTCAATATCAAAAACTATCTGGAAGAACAAAATGCAAACAGATAACCGCTGCAGCAAGAGATCTGAAAAACTGCATTTCGAGACCCCTAAACGAAAAGGAAAGACGCTTAAATCGTCAAATAAAGTGTTATTGTCTATTACGAAGGTTTATTTTCACATATCAAAATTTTTCTTCTAAAAAACTGCACTCAAATTACAATACTTATTTTAGAAATTACCCAGGTAGCCCATCCCGTATATTGTACAATATTGTGCGATGTTATATGGTATTAAACAATATTACGAATATTAGTCAATATTGTACAACATTTATGTGCTACTGGGGTAAAAGATAAATTTTTCTTAGAATTTAATCATAATTCTAAATTGAATAGGGGGGGAGGAGGTACATACATGAGATATAACTCTTTATACTTAAAATTTAAAAACCAACTGCAGTATTAATTATTTAATCCAATATTAAATATTCATTTCATTCAAATGAATAATTTGACAATTATTTCAAATTACATTTATTTTCATTAATTATTTTTCTTTATACAAATAAAACGAAATTCGAAAGAATTGTTTCTTTTTTTACAACACCACTCTGTTTTACACGAACCCACTTCTTGAATCCCCATAATTAAAGTTGCTTAGCTTTTAAATTATCCTTCTAGTTCGTAAATCTTTTCCGAAAAGTTTTTAATTTGAAATAATTTTTTAATAAAATTTGGTTTTTTTTTAAACATAGTTTTTGAAACTCTAATTTCATATATGAAAACACAGGGGAAAGATTCTGCATAATATTCAATTAAAGAACTATAAATTCGATATCTGTGAAGTCTTCATGCATGGCATTTTCAATTTAAGATCTCATGGTCAATTTCATAGAAGCAATTTGGGAAACGGCCATCTTTTTAAACGATGGTTGATATAATGTATTAACTAATAATTTCAAAAAAGTTAATAATTATAAATGAATAAAATGATGAAATACTGACTCATAAATCTTGAGAACATTCACTGCAGCAATGATTCAATTAAAATTATGTTTTAAAACTTGCATACGGTCGACTTGTATATTTCCTTCGTATTTTAAGAGATAAAGTCTACATATTAAATTAAATAAATTAATCCCAGTAAAAAAATTATTTAAACAAACATTATTTTAATCCTTAATCTAACAAAGCAGTATTCTTTAAACAAAAGAAAGAATTTAAAAAGAAAAAAAAAACAATATACCTGACATAATGCTCTGTAAATAACTGTAGTGATAATGACCTTCTGTATGTGAAAAAAAAATACGTAAAATAACAATAACAACGATTTTAATGGAGATAAAAGAAAAAAAGAACCCAGTCTCGTCAAAAAAGCAATACAAGAAGGCTAAATTATAATAAAATTGGATGTAGCCAGAGAAAAAGGTAGATGTACTAAAGAATCGATCGATCGATAATTCATCCAATGGCCGATTTCCCAGAATTCTAAGCGACACTCGACTGCGAATCTCTCAAAGAATATGCAGAAGTGCAGAATGAGAAGATGACGTTTGAGATAGGCATGTTCAGTATATTCGAGTGTGGTTATATTCACGAATATCATTATATCTATTTCACATACTTGATTATGTCTTAAAAATGCGAGAGAATAATGAAGTCTCTATTAGGAAAAATAATAAAATAAAATAATACATTTAAACATAAAATAACAACTTTAAACATATATAACGTGCAAATGATGTTTTTTTATAAATATGTAAGAGGCAGAAATTCCTCCTTTTAAATTTTGAACAGAAATTAAAACTTTGTAATGGTGCGATTAAATTATAAAGAATGGCATCGCTTCCCCAGAATCAAATTTTTAATTTAGTTTATATTTTTAAATATTTAGCTTCGTTACAATTTTTCGATAGTAAAATGTTTAAAAAGAAAATGAAAAAATCTTACAACTAAGAGCTGATTATGATTTTTCAAATTTTTGTTTTTATTTGCAAGTGCAATTAATTTCGTCAAAACCAGACAATATAAGGAAAAAGAAAACGACGCTTTTACAAATTATTTCCTCTTCTCCGATATTGTTAAAATATGTTACCACACTGGTTGTAAAAGGAAAAAAAAGGAAAAAAAAAAAGAGGGGGATGACGGGAGTATTTCAGCCTGAATTAGAACTTGGCAAAATGCCAAATCGTAAGCTGGCGAGACATCTTGGCAACATGGGAATTTTTACCACTGAACGCTATGCAGTAATTCTACTTTACGAAGAAGATTTTAATCAGCATCAGACATTTTAACTTCCTTGCAGTCTTCAGATAAATTCAGCGATACTCCAATGAAGAAATACTTGGCTTCCGATTTAATTCGTCAAAGAAATGTCGAATTATAAAAAAGGAATAAGTGTCAATCAAAAAATTCAATGCAAATTATAACACAAAAAAATTTAATAATAGTTTAAAGAATATCAGTAAACAATTCATTAAAAAAAGTCTCCCTCACAGACAGTCTAGAATTCTTTTTATCATCGTATCTCCTGTAAAACATGCGGTGGAATATCATCACTTAAAAGAATAGACAGAGAATAATCAACTCTGTTGTCACATGAAATTTCATTGTCCTTTATTTTGTTCTCTCTGCCATAAATGCGATTTATTTTATTATATTTAATGACTCTTCTCATAAATAATTTATCAATCCTCATTATTGCTGTTTACTGTAAGTAAATTTATATTTTATAAATCACTTTGTCTTATTAGTCAAGTTAAGTGAGCTCCCAACACTAATATTGTAAATCTTTGAATTCTGGAATAACAGAGTTTGAGCTGTTTAACAATTTTATATTGTTCACGTCATAGAAAGAGTACGATTTTTAATTATTATTTTGATTTCTTTGCGTGAACTAAGACCAACAGATGTAGTCCGAACATTTAAGTGGGAAGGGGGGAGAGAGAGACAATTCACTGTAAGTCACAGAAGGAAATCGAATAAAATAGGATTAAGGGTTCTAACACGTTTTAGAATATTATTATCGTAATGGCAAATTAAAAAAAAATTAAACGTGTCTAAAATGAAATTATACACACAATATAAATGTTTAGAAAGGAAAAAAAATATGCGAAAATTCCAAATTATCTACAATATTTTGTACACAAACTTAGAAAATGTGACTTTTTTTTTCATATTTATATTACCATAAAGATATAATCAAGAAAAATATATATCTTTCCACCATCGAAATCTGATAAGTGATGTGCAATTTCTGTGCAAAGCCATCTCGAGAAGTTTTAACTTTCTAATTTGTACTGTTTCCGAATTATAAGGCTTTCATTAATACAACTTATATTTTTAGTGTCAAAGCATGATAAATTTCGTTCGAGTTCACAGCAAATTTAAATAACCATATTCATAAATAAACGGGAGGGGGATTATCCGACCAAAAAAAAAAAAAAAAAAGAAAATCGGTCTCGAGGGGCTATCTAAAGTTGGAGATTATCCAATACCTGGAGATGAATTTTTGACCACATCAATCAATTTTTGTGATTTATAGCCAAGGTATAAACTATTACTTATAGGGGGGGGGGGATGATTGGATCAAAAAAAAATTTTTTTACAGTCATTCCAGAAACTGGAATTCAGGTTTTTATTAATGATACTCTCTCGTCCTTTTTTTTTTTTTAAATCGAAACAAAACTATAACTAATCACGTGACATAACTGAGAGTGGGAAAAGTCAGGTAAGAGGAAATGATACATAAAATATTATCAAGTTCAAGATAAATGCCATAAAGAATCAACATACACAGAGAACTGGCTGAATCACATGCTGTAGAAACGATGGATCTCTTTGAATGCGGAAATTAACGGCGAACTCCGAAACTTGGTGATATGCCAACTTACAAGATTTACTGATTCAATTAAACAATGCTGAAGACAGCGTCGTGGTAGCATCTCATGTTGTGGTCTCAAACTGACATCATACATTTCGCTTTATTAATATTATAATAATTTTTACGACAAATTTAAGGACACAACATCTTTTCCCTACAAATGCTGTTTTTAAAAGGTATAAAATTTTTGATTGATTGTTGATCTAACATTTTCATTGAAAATTTGCGTTTTATCAATGGGGTTATTTTTCAGAATATTGAGAGAATTATTAATTTTATGCCGCCGGTAACTGCAAAAAGTTCGTTAGTGTAGGAAATTCTATTTTTATAGATAATTTGCTGAAAGCTCGATAAATATAGTATGTGAAAAAATTAACATTACAATGGTGTTTTTTTAAACAAAAAGAATGTTTTGAATAGCTGCTTATAAGCCTATAATTTAAGAACGTTATTTAAAATATTCTTAAGAATATTTTTCATGAAATTTCAATAATAATAATAATAATAATAATATTGTGCCCAGTGGTTGGTTGGTTTCATTATTAATTAAGTAATATTTCAGAGACACAAATCGCATAACGATTCCACAATACATTAAAAAAAATCTCTTCAACAATATATTTTTTAAAAAGAGGGGAAAAAAAGATTCTGATTGCATTTTTAACGGCAAAACTATTCATACAACATCCGTTCTGGTATTTTTACAGTTTAAATATAATTCTAGTATTATAATCAATCGGTGTTCTTTTTAATTATTTTAAATGGCTACACGATGCCCTAAAAGGTCAAACCTATAAGAAAGTCAAAGCAAATGGAATCGAAATGTAAACAATTTTGCTAGATAAAAATGTTTAAAAAATATTGCGAAATCAATTTTCATTATCTCGAACGCGCACGCACACGCACGCACGCACACACACACACACAAAAAAAAACAGAACTTGTAGAAAGAACATTGAATTCAGCAACACTTGTACGAAAATTTTTAATTCGAAGCTATTCTGCCTTCAAATAATCAGCTTATTGCAAAATTTCTTTCTACACAACCCTAAGTACTGGGTGTGAATTAAATTTAATAAATTCAGTTCAATTGATAATCTAATTGATAATCTAAAGTATCACGAATCCATCCTACATCATTTAAAAAGACACGTTTATTATCAGTTAGTCTTATTCAATTACGGTTTGTTTTTAAGTCCTCGAATTATTTATGAAAGCTTAAAAATATTATATTCAATCTCATATTTGTTAAATTAAAAAGCGAATAACAGTGCGTATTGTAAAACGTCGGTATCTATTTTTCAATCGTGTAATCAGATTGCAGAGCTGTTGGAGAAATTGTTGTAGTTAAGCATATTTTTGGTTTGTTTCGACACAATTATCACAACAAATGATCACTTCAACACTAGTAGCAATTCACATCTTTAGAATCAGCGTAAAATGATAGATTACTTTAGACACAATACTGCCTGAAAGATATGATAGGCTTGCAAAACAATTTTAATTTAATAATTGCTCCTTTATCTTGAGCTAATTCTAACAATCATAAATTTCAAAAAGCAACTTCTATTTAAGGCAGCGCTTAGAGGGTATATCTTCAAATATTATCTTTTCTGAGCAAAACATAGAAATAATAGAAAGGGGGGGTTAAACTTTAAGTTTTACAACATTAGAAAAAAAGGTTTTCGTAAACAATTTTTTCAATATTTGATATAGTTTTATGCAAACCAAAAGAAAATTTTCTTTTCCTGGGAATCCATTTTCGGATTACTAATCAGAAGAATATTGACAGGATTAACATTTTAAGAAACAGATGCATATAAAGACTATCTTATTCAATTTCTTTATTTACATTTCAGTTAAAACCATAAGATGGCATTTTATTAAAGGGTTTTTATCAAAACTATTTTCTGCCATTTTACTCGAAATTTTAATCATTTTATTTGCATTCTGTCAAATAAATTTAAATATTTTCATTAGAATTAATTAAAATGTTTTCATTATTATAATATACACCATCCCTTCCTCCAAGGCAGAAGTTCTGAACAATTACATAAAATGGAAATACGCACAGAAATACGATTAAGTTTCTTATACTGCGATACCAGAAATGAGTTATTAAAGATTATTTGCTTTGGCAATTACATGGAAAAATAGCAAAATAATAATGGCTGAATACATAAGGAAAGATTATTAAAAGCAGTTTCCCAGGATTAATTTGCACGCTTTTATGGTTTTAGATGCTTAAAAAGGTTTTACATCATATACATATTTAACAAACATTTTTCGCAGCTTTCAGGTATACGATTTCCATGATTATAAAAATCATTTTTATTTTTTTTAATGTCTAAATATACACATGCTCAAAAAATAAAATTAAAAATACAAGTTGTACAGAAAAATCTATTTCATTTTTCTTTGGATTTGAATAAAAGTTCGGTTAAGTAAGCATTGACAAAACAATTAAGATAACATTAAATATACGAAAATGATAAGATGAATTAAAAATTTAAAAAAATCTGCAATAAAAATGTAAAAAATAGCATTTTAATGAGCATTTTTTTCTTTTTTATATTAAAAAAATGCAAATCAAACGCATTTACCATTCCACAACGCTTTTCATTAATTAAGGCATAACGTTTCTCCAGTTGTTTTATTTCAAACGAACCTCTGACGTATTTTCATCAATAAAACTTTTTTTTTTCTTTTACGAAATTAGTATTGAAAATATTGCTGGCTTCAAAGATTTTTAAATAATTGAGCCGAAGTTGAAATTTTTTCCAGATTTAAATAAACAATAAATTCTCATCAATTTCAAAGTTTCAAAAAAAAATTAGTTTAGGCGCTATAATTTCCTCCAAAATGAAAGAATATTCAAACTAAAAAGAGGAATTTTCAGAATTTTAGAAAAACTAATCATTATGGAGCGTGTGTACTAATCGTTCAGTTAATATAATCAAAATATTACTCAGCTTATTGACTTTAAATTTGATAAATTTACCACTAATAAATTCTCCAAATTGCATACTTACTCAATAATAAACTATTATTTAAATAGTAAAAAGTATTTCTTCACAGACGATCTATTTTTTTTTAAATTATTTTCTGTCAAATCAGTCTGTTGAAACTTAATACTTTCATTAAAAGTCGGTAACTATTTTAATTAATAATCTTAATAGCTGAAAAGTATTATTTATAAAACCGTTATCCTTTACAAAGCAATATTATATATAACTTCCTTAACTTACATCTTAATGCTAAATTTACATCTTTAAGTGCCATTTCCCAAATTCTATAGTTTAGTATCAAGAAGGCCTATAACTATTTCTGAATTTCTTTCGTAATTTCTTACGAAAAGAGAATAAACAAAAAAGAAGAGAAAGAGAATAAACAATATATTCATTAAACAAGATTTCACGGTTGTTTTAATGCGCTACAGCGTGAAGAAAAGGGAAAAATTATTATGTAAGGAACATGGAAATTTCATATTACTTGAATATTGTCTGCTTCTTAATTCAAGACATAGAGATCATATTTCATGATATTTCTTGACCTATCTGCATATTTTTGAACAAATCTACTTTTGAACAAAACTACTGAAATAAAAAATTTTTTTATTATTATTACATATAAAATTAAATGGAATAGAACAATGACAATATGAAAGTCAGACGTTTAGATTTTGCAGAACATATCAATTTTGGATTTTAAATATACTATGAATTAAAGGGTTTTTCGATAAAACAGATTAGAAACCTCAAAAATATTCTTAAAATATATCACAACCGACAGACAAAATTTCCAGATAATGTTGCTTAATATACTATTAAAGAAATTAGTTCTTCCGAAACGATGGCTTTCAAATTATGAAAGAGTAAATATTTTCAAAAAAATTTGAATAAGCAAAAATATTTATTATCTCAGTTAATAATATAACGTATACGTGAGTTGCGCTCTACAGAACAGAGTATTTGACATTAAGTCACCAAAATTGATACATGCCTTTGGCGAGTGGGAAATATGCACCACAAAACAATGGTGCTTGCTTGTTTTTGAAATTTAAATTAGAATCTTAATTAAATGAAATCGACGCGCGATTTTAGCGTTTCCTCCTTGATAACTTTTGAAAATATTATTGCACAACAATAAACTTTACGGACCCAAAGTTATTGTCCATTAAATGATGTAAATTTAACATTTATGCAAATTTTTCCTGCATTTTGACTTTATGCAAATTGTTCATTGTTTCATCATCTATTTAATCGCGTGATTTTCTTTCATTTCCGAAAGTTAAAACAAGGAATCTACGTTGTTTTCAAAGACGAATAAAAATTTAAAATCCTCGAAATTTACAAAAAATGGATGAACGAGCTTTTATATCTTTAATGGAGCGATAATGATATGGAATTGGTTGCAGTCATGTGCACAAAGAGCAGAACATATATGACAATTAAACTAATACGGCCTCAATTTGGTGTAATCATGGATATAAATTTATATCTAAACGATAACATTAACTGAAATGCGATACAAGCCATAACCACGGAAAAAATCAGTCTGTCACCAAAGGCGACAAGCTAATAATGAATTCCAATATTGTTTGAAAACTGAAAACTATTTATTAAATGATAAATAATCATAAACACTGAATAAAGCAAAGTATTTGTATTAAGTGCACAACGAAGGTCCTTTACTGAAAGGAAGCCTCTATATAAACCTCACCGAAATTCTCTATAAATTTCGATTGAACACAATATTTAAGTGATATTTCAGACGGACAGGCATTTAAAGCTAATCCGAAAGTATAAGACATTCGGAATTCAATATATTCGAAAGAAACTATAATTTCAATATCTTAAATGAAGAGCTTGCATTGTTAATGAATATCAATTACAACAGTAATCATTAATAATAGTATATCATACTTGTACAAATGACGATTCAATTTTGAAATAGCGAAAAAAGCACCGATTAGTGTGTATTTGACTTAGTGTATCTTAATGTTCTTTGTTTAAACAATTACACGTCTTACTCGAACACTGCATGTTTCTGCAGATTTTATACTCAAAAACTCAACCGTATTCTGCATATCTTTCTCGCCAAAAGATTATGAAATTTCTCTCTGCAAATGATTCACAATATTGATCCAATTCTTAATTTAACAGGTGTTGATTACCCCTCCCCCCCACTTTCTATCATGCTGGACAATAATGTAGTTAAATCTGCATGTTTCGATATTGCCCGATAAAATCTTGAGAACTTTCCTTTCTGTAAAAAGCCATCCTTTTTTTTTAACGTTGTTGATGCGAATGTGGCGTTTTTGCTATTGCTCTCAACTTCTTACTATTATTCTGTAACAGCGAAATTAAAACAGCAATAACAATCGAATTCTCGTTTCACTTAACACCCTAAATCATTTTTAAACATTAAGATGGGAATGTAATGTTTATAAATTAAAGAAAACCCAAAAAATCCAAACTATTTGCATAAAAAAAGCATAAATATTTCATATAATGCGAACTCAGTAATAAACAGTCCATAACCAATTATGCACATTTTGAAGATTCTTTATTTCGAAATATTTTATTGTGCTCATTAAAATTATTTATAAAAAAGTTCCTTATTAATACAGCAGAACCGCATTAGAGAAGAACGGATTAATAAAAACGTGACGAAATAGTATAATACAAAACTTTATACATAATAATCAAAGTTTTTAAAAGAGAAAATTTTGTTTATTCCACAAAACATAAATTATATATAGTAAATAATGTACAATTTGACCAGCAACCTCTTGTTTACAATAAAACGACCGTCAAGGTCAATGACATCAGCATGCTGTGGCTGGCTGACCTTATAGCTCTCTCTTTAATTGCCATCTAAAAGTGCCTAACTAACGGAAAGACCGGAATAGAAGTTGTATTCTCACTGTATTCTTTGCTGCAAATTATAATATTAAGAGATTTCAATCCATCATCTGAGCTTATTTAATAATAACCATTTTTGGCGATTCTGGCCAAAAATGCAGGATGTAATAAATTTCAATTAAACCTCTTCCGGATAAATTCACAATTAATTTCACCCCGAACGTATTTTTAACGATAAATGATAAGACAGTAAAGCTTTTTCTTATTATCATGTCAGAACACGCTGTTGTTTTTAGAATGAGGTTTGAAGCGTCAACTAAAATCCGTAGGCGAAAAATTGAAATTTAATTATCTGCAAGAGCCTCTCATAAAATCAGCTTTTAGTAACATTGCATTTACAAAAGTTTTGATTTAAAAAAATAAGTTAATTACCACAGCGAATAAAAGCTGGAAAAATGCCATTTTGAGTAAGTGATTACATGAAATGAAATAAATAGGAAATGTGATATTTTTGTAAACAATAAATGCGCTACAAAGTTTTTTGGATCGTTTGCAAGACTAAAGTGACTCATTCGACGAAACGATTGAAATGAATAAAAATATAATTTAACTCGCACGAGCACGTGGTGCTTGGTCGTTCAAGAAATGATGTTCTGACATGATACATTGAAATATGCATAGCAGATTTCATTTTAATCTTTTTTTCCCCCTGTATTTTTTACATTTGTCATGTTTACTGACGCACATATTAAAAGAAACAAAACTCAGGAAATCATAGTGCCATTAAAATTTAAGTGCCTATATTATTTTAAATTCCTCTTCAAATTTTTCACCTTGTTTTTCATAGTAATGTAATTTCACAGTCGGTTTTCTCAGAATGAAAGAATTTTTCCTTTTCAACCTTGAACTATGGAAGAAAATCAAGTGATTAAATAACTGATGAAACAATTACTGCAATTTAAATAGAACTACAGTAAAGTCAGTTCTTTGTTAAAAACAATATAGTAAAAATCTTTAAAAATATAATTGGTGCTCGGAAAATTCTAACTAAAATGCATGGTACAAATACGAAATTTCACTAGTTATACTAGCCTTAACGTATAATGCGATTTCACGACTAATTTCAGTAAAATTGCCATTAAACGAAACCTTTATTTTAATAATAATAATTGTAGAAATTTTTCAAGTAATGCATTCTGGTGAACATCTATGTTGTTATTTTTAAGTCTGTCTGATTTAGGACTGTAGTTCATGGATTTGATAATTCCAAAATATTATTCATTTATATAAGTTTGGAGCAGATTATATATTAAGGGCTCGTTGGTGTGGAGCACAATTTTGGAAAAGGAGAAACGAATTGAAGCGTCATCTTTGTTATCTGAATAAGGTTCAGAATTAAATAATCTGCCCCGAAATAGACATCGTGCCAATAATATACACTTTTTTTTAACATTAGTATCATGTATGTGTTCTACAGATCAGTATTTTTAAATCTATTACATTTCAAAACAACTTAATTCTGTTAAAAGATTTGTTAAAATTTTCCTAGATATTATTGTTGAGGACGTTGGAAGTAGAACTTCAAGTGATCCCTATTAATTAGAATTCCCCTTCCACTTCTTTTCATAAAGGTTTCATGTAACAAGATTGGGTTACTTAATTAACATAAAATTCGCACTTTATACAATCGAGGCAAAAACCTTTTATGTCTTATTTTCCAAAGGTACGTTTTCTGGAAGGCTGTCAAGAGTTTCAACTGCAAGGTTTCCAATAATACCTGCTTTTATTTTTTTTTTTAAAAAAAAATCTGAATTTTAACATTATCTATATTTATAAAACACAAAAATTGCAGATAATTTCATTTTGTATGACCCGAATAATAAATTTATGGTTAAACGAGCACTGAAATAAAGCAATACAGAAGCTACTCGAAAGCTAGACCGTTTCTTTGAATATTAGTAACTTGGAGCTTATGCTTAGTTTAAAGCGTGCATTTTATTCATCACAAAATCAGAATTTGCTGAAGAACACCATTTTAATTGCGAATAATTCGATTGGGAATTTTTTTAAATTTAATCTTGATTAATTTAATTTAGATTATAAAATGTTTGTTTTTGTATCGATATTTCCTTTACAGTTCCTCCTCTTCAAGGATCAGAGAGTCATCTTTTAAAGATTTCAGACGGCTTCGATAGTTAAGTTTACTTTCTAGTTGAATATAATTAGATATGTTTTCCGTGAAACACACCTCGCCTTATTCAACTGTTGGGCTAAGACTCATTGCTTCATATTATTTTGTATCTCTTCAAAAATGCCTAAATAGTTTTTCATATTGCATTCTTATTTATAGGTTTGATAATTAAATGAGAAGGAATTATAAAATTCCGAACGTATCAGAGAACAATAATCATATATTTTAGTTTGACATATTTACAATTTAATTCGAGTAAGTTCGTAAGTAAAAATTATTCATCAAGAGATTGCAACTTTAAGAAATAAGCATTTTTACCCATAAGCAGTCAAGCATTTTTTGCCCCCATTTCAAATCCAGGTATTAAGGGGTGGAAGGTTGCTTTTTAGATATATTAAATATCTATATGAGATAAATTCCTTAAACTTTTGACAACAAAAAATATGCAAACGTTCGAGTTATGACTCAGCAGATTAAAAAAATATATATCAAAGCCTCTCCACGCCTGTGCACAAATCTGTCTTTGCTGAAATAAGTTCAATTAAAACTCGTTGGAAAGAAAATATCAAATTAGATGCATAAAAAAATAAATAGCAACATTTATTATTTTTTACATGATAATCGACATAACGATACTTGATAATAAAAATTTACATATGAATAATATTTCAATGGCCAATGAATTAGAAAGCCACGATCAATATTTTATTAATCCAACTATTACACGGTTCATTTGGATATCGGGTTTACAAGCTTCTGGAGGGCATTTACATCCAGAGAATATCATGCATTAGTTATGCAGCCTTTTAGATCTTGTAATTTAGATGGAAGAGGAGAGTGCTGCCGGATGCGTCTTTCCGCCATGTTCCACAAACATTTTCTATGAGATAAAGATCCGGGTCAAGTAAGGTGTTGGAAGTCAGATTGATGCTCAGCGAACCAATTTTGAACACTTCTGGAACGATGTATAGTTACATTATCGTCCATAAAGTATCCGTCGCCATCAGGATAAAAATGCAACATTGCAGGGTGCACTTGATTTGCCAGTATATCCATCGCATGTATCGCACGGCTGTTTGTTTACCCTCGAGGAACATTAGGGCACCACTTCCATGCCAGCAGAACACGCTCCATATCATGATACTCCCTCCAGACCCTTGCACAGTGCCAGTAAGGCAAGAAAGATTCACGGCTTTGTGGGTTCTCGAAAAATTCGACGTCTCCCATCAGTGCAAAATAAGGTGTTGCGTGATTCATCCGACCACATTACCCGTTTCCAATCCTCAGATGCCTTCAGTCTTCTTTCCCGACACCACTGTAAACTGATTTTTGCGTGTCGGACAGAAATGAATGGTTTTCCCACAGCCACTCAACTACGCATTTCTATCCTCTGCAATTTTTCTGTGCATGGTTCGAGCTGAAATCTGTTGGGAAGAACCTTGGTTGACGATTTGTGTCAGTTGAATTACAGTAGTACCTCTTCGGCTGTATAATTCGTCGAAGATGACGCCGATCACGCTCTTGGAAAACTGTGCAGGAGCCGCAGTTACGCCTTCCAGAGAAGGTCTGTGGGTTCTGATTCTAACTTTTGACATGGCTGCTTTTGAGAACCCAGTGAAATCTGCCGTCTTCGAAATCGAGGCACCAGATAAACGGGCACCAACGATAAGCCCTTTTTGAAATTTTGAAATGTCTGTCGTTTTTCCCATTTTACTTCATTCATCGCGAAAAGGATTCTTACACCTTACTTATACTAACATTCTAACCAAGTGTCACCCACGTCATAGCAAAAAATTAGCATACTTCATCTCTAGCACGCATTCGAATGCAAATCTCAAAAGGTTTCTAACTTATTGGCCAATGAATGTATCTAATTATTGTTTTCCCAAAAAGAGACCTAGCAGAAAAAAAAATTAATATCCATTAAATCGAATATGTTTCTGTACAGGAAGCCAGTATTGAAAATCATTCATAAATGACCAATTAAGGTGAAGGAGCGATTGACCCGAGAGGCGAAATAAGATGAAAAGAATTAAGATGGGAATTAAAAAAAAGGAATTTATTCGAGGCGTTTTAAAGCTGGATGTTGTCTGACCTGCAGCTCTAGTACTTCTATATTCAAAGAGTGTGGGTTTTTATTTAATCTTCAAATCAATCAATTAGTTGTGGGTGTTGTGTGTTTCCATGCTCGCCAAACACCTCAACCAACAGTTTTCTTACATATTGTTGCATTTTATTTTCTTTACAAATTTTTATTATTCTTTTCCCATTTTCCTTGATTACCAAGCTATCGGAATGAAAAAAATTAGAAAATAATATCAAACTCTCATAAAGGAAAAGTTAGGCAGGTAACAAATTAAAATTATACTTTAAAAACTAATATCATGAGGTGTTGGAGCTCTTAACAGACGAACTTCCAATGATGCACTATGTTTTCGCTGAATTTACCAAATATGTCCAAATCCTGTCCGTATAGTAGTATTTTAGAATTCAGAGAATATTTTTCTGTCAGGAAAATAATTGGGTGCGCCTTTTTTATCTCAAAATATCCCGAAATCATAATTCAGAGGGCTACTAAGTATAAAAAGAATAGCACGAAGAATCTACACTTATTTGATCCACGTAAAATATGCTGCCAATGCACTCTTAATAAACATCTTGCGAAAGAAAAAAAAGAATGTTAACCCACAAGGCATGACAAGTTCGATTTGATATTAGCTGGCATACACAATTATGTTTGCATGTGACATTAATGCTAAGTAAATTGGCTTCCTAACCCAATCAGAGAAAGTTTGCTTATCAAAATACGAAAAGCAAATAAAAAGTTCTATGATTGATTATATGATTTTTCCACACTTGTGTTTTCAACATTGTAGCGCTAGTTAATCTTGAGATATACGAAGCTAACAGCAAGACGTCGCATAAAAGTTGTATTAGATGTTAATAATCTTCTTTTATATTATTTATTCATCACAAAAGATACCCAACTAAAATATTTTTAATAAATAGCATAAACAATAATTAAGGAGTTACGGAAAATTCCTATAAAAAAGGACTATGGGATGATACCGAAGGGAAAATAAGAAAAAAGCAGTCGCATAAAATTTTTCACAATGGCGATCAAAAATTAGGTTTAATTAAAAAAATGTCACCCAAAATAATTCCAATAAAGCCACTGTATATATAAGACCATTGATTTTCAAGTCAAGAGATCTACAAAAAAGTTCAAGAAGAGGATATTTTCATAATGCCCTTGTTGGCAGGAAAACACGTTTAGGAAAAGAAATTTCAAACGACAACATATCATTCATTTATTTATTCATTCAATATGAAATTGAGAACCAAAACTTGAAAAGGTTAAATTTGGAAACAAGCATTTCATCACAGCCACACATATTTCATTGATTGTTTTTAAAGCAAAAGAAGAGCCTCAAAATACGAGGTCAATATACCCTGCATTACTCTTCAGTTAGGAAATTTCTCCCTTCAACCAAAGAAAAGCCGCAGAACTTATCTTCGTCCTTAGAATGTCGTGACACTTTTTGTATTAGAAGAGGGAATTCTTTGTCGGCAAATCAATGCCTAATAAAAATCATCTGTATTTTTATTATTCATCATAATCGTATAAACGCGAACAATGAATTTCAAACAAACATTACAGGGCTGTTTTCTATCCAATCACATTATACGGCATAAAAATAAATATGTAGGAAACTAAATATTCTTACTTTGCATTTACTCTTGATCAGTGAAAAAGTAAAGGTAAAATTTTACCAACGATGAATTAAAAATAAGCAATTTGAAGAACGGTATGAATCCAAAAACTATTTATCTCGAGGTCATTAATATATATATATATATATGGTTATTTTTGATTTATTGCTTATCAATCCAAACTCTTACTGCATTATTTGCATCAATGATTAGTTCTCTACGTACAGTGTGATGATTGAACATAATTAACATGACAACACATGTTGTGAGGGTTATGTGGATTTCGATTCAATGGTTCCCCCCTCCCCGCCTTCAAACTACTGGTCCAAATTAATTAGGTAGAGCCAAACATATCCAAAGTCACTTTAGATACATTTTAAGCGTGATTCAATTACTCAGCATAATAACACCAAACTAAATCAGCCCTTTTTTCCCCGCATTGTATCACTAGAATGTCAATTGGTTCGTAAATCCCATGAGTACTGATGAAAGAAGCCTGTCGCCCAGAAGGTTGACAACAGATGAAAAAAGGTGCAGAGTTAAACTCTAAAAATAGATCAAATAGAAGAACAAAATTGTAAAGACTTTAAAAAAGCGCTTGAACCAGACACTTCGCAACCTTGGGATGACATTACGGAATTCATGTACTCGTTAAGTCCGACTACGCAAGTAATTTTGAATAAAATATTTTGAAATCACGAACAATAGTTACGTTAATTACGGATTTTATATCCTCACACGCTAGTTAGTTCTCGATAATTTCACAACGAGAAAATATTAAATATAGTAAAATAATGATAAATGATATTTTTGAAAAAGGTTTAACACATTTAAATAAAAAAAAATGATTAAAAATGCACAATGATGTGAAAGACTTAAAAAAATTCAATAAAAAAAATCTACAAGAAAAGAAACTTAGGGCAAGTCAGAAAAACTTGCAACGAAACATGGTCGGTCTATTTCAGCTACCTATTTGATTTAATGGGAATTACACTTTGATATACATATTCATGCTCGGATATTATTTATTGATCAAATAATCTCTAATTATCTAATAATTAAAATTGATTTAATATCGTTTGAAAAAGATTAAATGATACAGTTCTGGAGCTTTCCAAGTCGAGATATTACCATTTGAATAGAATGTTGAATTCTGTTCTTAGGGTGGTTAATTTAGTCTCGTAAAATTTTAAATATTCTTTGGGAGATGGTGCAAAGATGAAGAAACTGCTTAGTAGACAGCGATTAATGTGAGAAAAAACCCTTTTTCTGCTCAAAAATCATATAACCAAGTATGAAAAGCATTTAGATATTTAGCACAGAAAGTTAGTCAGCTCCAAAAGCTATTACATATGATTTTATAAATATTCAATAACTTCATGAATCCTATTCTACAGAACGATTGCTTTTAATACTATAGCTCTTCCTCTAATACTAAACTTCACGTTTTAAAGCAGCATACGGTAATTTCAAATTTAAATTGCGCAGTTTTTGCGATACCTTTCGTTTATAAACAAAGAATTACTTTGAAAGATTAATACACATTCTGATCAAATTATCGCAACACATTAAAACTTTATATGCTATCAATATGATCCTCTCATAACTGTAACACTTTGAAAAGTAAGCAAAATTATATGAAAATGCTCTGCCTGAAGAATTTCTTAAAATTCAGACCCCTAACCAAAATTCTTATCAACAAGTGATTTCATAAAAAGTACCGATTCTGTAATGGGGAAGAAAAAGAAGAAGAAAAAATAGTTATTACTAAATCCTTGCAGACGAATCATTTCAATCAAATTCACCGAAAACTTTATTATATATTTCCTTACAGACGGCAACGATCCGGGCTCGTAAAAGGGCCTGAAATCCACTTTTAATCTATACTATTATAAATGTGAAAATTCGGATGGATGATGTTACTCAATCACGCCAGAACAGTTGAACGAAATTGGATGAAATTTAGCACAGAGATAGATTATAGTCTAGATAAGAACATGGGCTACTATTTATTCCGGTTTATAGAGTGGTTATTTTTTTTATGAATTAAAAACTAACTTTCCCGCCCAAAAACTCCTCCACTGCTAAATGAGAAAGACTTCGATTTTTTCCCTGCATTCAAATAGGGTTAAGTTAAACATATTTCCAACTAATTATTTCAAATGATTCTGTTTATTTTCTTAGTGTTTGATGCAATTAAAATCAAACATTGTTAACTAATCGATCTTTCGGAATCATTATGAAGTACTTTTGAATTAAAATAAAATATAATAATGGAAATAAAAAATTCCATTCTGTATGGCGTTACCACCAACTCGTGTAGAAAATTCACGCATTGCGTTGTCTCAATTGGCGCTGAAATTCACGAATGCGCATTGCTGCTTTGTTTTATTTCAGGTAATTACTTGTTCTAATAAAAGGATTTTTTTAGTAAAAATTATGTATTCTCATAAAGGAGCAATTATTTTGTTCAAAATTGTCTGCTTACAAATTTCATCAAAACATAAAATTTAAAAAAAAATACTAAAAACATCTGCCCAAGCTTTCCGTTGTTTTAAATAAAAACAAGAACCGTTTGTTTTTATTTAACCGTTTTTCAGTTTAACATTATCTTACCATTTCTAATGGAATTCTTTGTGATTTATTGTTCTTTTCGTGGATTTCCCGGCAGAAAGACGTTTTCATCACTGAAAAGTTCAGCTTTTTATAATATATTATATATTTCTTAAATCGTTTCCAGCTCATATGAAAAATTAGTTGAACCGACTAAGTGTATTTATTCTTTGCAATTCCTACTTAAGAAAAGCATCAGTCTGTAGTAGTGAAGCTATTAAGAACAGGTGTATTCATTTTTTCTTACGCTATTCTTGTGTTAATATAGTTCGATCTTTCCTGTTCATTTTCTTGATTTCCCCTCCCCCAGCTGTACGTATTCCTTTTGCCTTTCATTATTTTCGATTAAATTTTTTTGAGTGCATTCCATATTACTGCATTAATTGATTTTCCCCCCTATGTTTCCGTTAATTTGCTGCAACGTTCTTTGAAACCTCATGTTTGGAAAGGCTAATGCTTCCGTTCACGCCGCATTCGGCCATTTCGCAAAACATTTGGTGACAAAGGGGGTTTTTTTGTCAAAATTGACTGTTTATTAAAGTTATTCATTGTGTGTTTTTGTAATTAAATTGTATTTGTAATAGCTATATACTTTTCATATACGCTTATACTTTCATATACGCTTTCACCGTATATTTCCATTAGCAAATAATGCAGAATTTCGCCAAATTTTCTCACATTTCTTTGGCAACTGTTCGTTTGCACCCGGCAAACGGAAAAGTACCCTTCAGTTTTAAGTGCATATATTTTAATTAGTTTTCCCTCACGCTAATGATGTTAGACGTAACATGTTTTCGATCGGTTATTTCAAACGATTCTGTTTATTTTCGTAGAGTATGATAAATTTAAAACTAAACATTGTTAAGTAATAAGATCTTTCTATTCCTTCAGAAGTGCTTTTGAATAAAAATAAAACAGATTAATTGAAATTAAAAGTTTCTAATTTGCATTGCGTTACCCCAACTGGTGTTTAAAATTCCCGTCTTTCCGTTGCTCCAATTGACATGGAAACTTTATGCATGCATACGGTCTTGATAACATTTTACATAGTCATTAGACTGTCACATCTCACATCAAAATTTCCACGCATACGAAGTCACGAATAGAAGCTAGCACTAAATAAAATAAAGCGTCACATTTTTCGAGGGCTAAAAATGATAATTATCAAAAGTACAGTAACATATTTCATCATCAAATCATTTTCGGACAATACCTAAATCTTGAATTCTGAAGAATCGTATTTTTTTAGCAAATATGATTAATACATTTCTACCCCCCCCCACTTCGTAATAAACTTCTAGGTAATTCTGAGAAGGCATGGTAGATTTTGACACACACACACACACACACACACACACACAATTAGTACACTAGAACGTAATTACTTGACAGAATAATAACTGCATTAAAAATCTATAGAGTATAATCCAGCAAATGTTAACTGAAAAAAATTTCATTTTGATTTAGAACAATAATGACTACATAAAAAAATACTATAAAATTCATGCTTACTAACACGTCCAGAAACAACAAGTGCAGTATATTTGACAGGTCCTCACTCTCCTCTACATTCTAAAGAAGAATGCACCTATCTAGTGCAGTTCGAGCTCCTAAGTAGGGCGATAACGCTACAAGCTCTCTTAAGACTTTTGATTAAACAGATCAAAAGGGGCCCACTAAGATCCAACGGTCAGGAATGGTTCACTATTTTACGGTAATCAGGTCACTCAAATTACTAGCCGGTCGGGGGCCAAAATTTGTCACCGTATAGGAACAAGTTACTTTGGCGGCAGTGAAGAAGAAGCTGAAACTCCATAAGGAAAGTAATAGCGAACGTGACAGAAATACGGGATTATTTCAACATAGGCACAAAGTGAAGAAGATATTATGCAACGATTCTTTTCAGATACACCTCTAGTTAAGACACGATAGAGGAAGAGTAACCGAGAAAAATCAATAAATTCTTACAGGATTATATTCCGGCATGAAGAGATTCAAAAATGATGATCAAATTCTACAAAACCTGTCGCTACAGGAAATAAAAACAGAATATATTTTTAATTACGGCAAATTAAATTCATATAATAAACGATTAAACTTTCCATTTCTACCGACGTGTCTAAAGCCTCGGTCCAAATGCACATTAAGCGATTCTGACAAGATTTGGTGAGCTGGTTCCAAATATGAGTGCACGTTTTTCTTTTACAATTTTACTTTTTAAAATCCTGTAGGGTGAAATTATTCAAAATTCAAAAATCTTATGCATGTTACTGCTTCGAATAAAAAAAGTCGCGTAAATATATCTGATCTCGTACAAAAATGATAAAATATCGTTGATCGTGAAGAAATTTTCCACGAACATCAATTAATAGTTTTGGCTGTTAACTATCTCCTTAGTCAGCAAAGGAACCATAGGTAACATTCTTACACCTTCGAACAGCAGAGTTAAATAATATCACGAAGAATACGGTCGCTGAAGAAATGTCTTTCGTGAACTCTTAGACGGACAAGATAGAAATATCTTGCCTCAGCTGGATTAATAAAATAACTTCGCAAAAACTCTTGATCACGACAACAGTCTTTACTTTACATACATAAAACAATTAAAAAAAGAGAAAAATGAAATAAACATAGTAAAAATTAGTTTTTTACCCCCACTTTTTTCACAGCCATCATGTCAGGTAGCACAAAGGCATTCCCAATTTCAGAAGATTCCATAACTTAAATAAAATGAAAAGCATGGAACTCATTTACTCTTGCATCGAAACATTTTTGGGGTAACTACACAGCAAAAAACCATATTGCTTTAGTTAACAGCAAGAATGGCTTCAGAGACTAGAGCTGCAAATAAGAATCTAAAGATCTATGACACTCATCGTTATTTTTCATATTCCTGAAAAACTTGATTGCGCTAGTGAAATTGATGAAATAATGTCCAAAAACTACATTTTAATAATAGAAGGCTTTGTTGAACCTTTTTGATGACGACTTTGGTTAGTTTCTATAAGATCTTGAATCATACTATAATTTTAAGTTGGTTCAAGAAATAAAAAATATCAGATTTAAATTGGTGTGGTTATTCTCCAGACGTAAATCCTACCAAAAATTTATGAAAAATTGTGTAGAGACGTGTGAATACAAAATGGGCTCGCTCAGGCGAGATTAAAAAAATGACCCAGAATGTCAATAAAGTTCGGTTTTATGATGATGAATGTCAAAAAAATTTTGTTCCAAAACGTGGAATCCATGCTTAAAATGTACAGAATATCATTATGGCTAGAGGGTATCATATTTATTAATTAACTACTATGCCACACAAGTAAATAAATGCCCATTAATTAAAATCTTATTTTTTAAATTAATTAAATTTTATGGCAGTTCCGATAAATTTACACAGTATTTAGTTTTATGCATTACCATAAAATTACAATATCATACTTTACAACCAATAGGTCTTGAAATATTTGTTTTCATCATATGAAAATAAACATGAAAGAAGTTTCTTAAAAAACTCATGCTAATAAAAATGTTTCATCCCATATTGCTGCAACATTTTAAGTCAATTTTAACACACTCGCACCACTTCGCCAGGGTTTTTAATATAGAGTCAATAGATTATACCACCGATGACAATCTAGATAATATTTTTCATAGACACATGGTTAATGGAAAGATAGAATATTTTTCAGGAATCAATAATATATCGTGTGTGGCAGCTATAAGTTCCAAACAGCACCAATATTCCCCCTTATCACACGGACAATTTAAAACAATTACGGATATTATTGTCGTGAATTAATTTAATTTAAAATTGTGTTCCGAATATTTTAGTTAAAATTGTGGTGCCCCTTTATTAGGTGAATAAAAAAATTAAGAAAAGTGACAAGAAAAGGAATGTTAAACTTTTATGTCAAATGTAGAGAATGGTTTGATTTTTGTTATCTTAATCACGTTTTTCACAAATATGATGGATTTAAATTAGCTTTTAAAGATACGAAATTCGGATAAGAAAGAAATATATACTAAGTTACTGAAAAACAGCTGCTTGTTCATACAAAAATATAATGACAAAGAAAATTATGAAAACAAAGAAGAAAAAGAACGAGCAGTTAAAACTGATGCAATTTACTTTTAAGAGAGTGTTTAGAAGTATTGTTAAAAGTAGGTTTAAGGAAAAATTTATGCCAATTGAAAGGTTCTTAAAACCAATAGCATTATTTTGTTCAACCAAAGATGGCAGACTTGCCTTTGAGATAATGGCGAATTTCTAAATTAGATAGCTGCCTACGGTCGAAAGCAAGTTGTATTTAAAAAAAATTCTAAGAATTATAAAATATTAGGGCAAAATTAACACAATAATTTTGTCTAATTTTTATAGGTTTCACAACGTTTAGAATATTTACAAAACCGAGTATCTGCTTCAATAATATTGTGCACTAATGTCGGTACAAACAATCTAGAATGATAAAGGATAAATAAAAAGATATATTTAAAAAGTTGATAAGCTAGAAAAAAAATGTTAATTTCAAAAATCATTAGCATGCCAAATAAGTTCAACAGAAATTGAATAAAGAAGGAAATTGAATTCCGTTTTATTAAAAGAAGAGCCTCTTTAAGAACATAAGTTAGGGCCTCAGAATATCTAAATCTGCCAGTTCTTCGAAATGCCTTCGACTCATACAGAGAATTAAAAAGTAGTATGAAAAATCTACATTGTACTCGAAAATACCCTGCCTTGTTCATGAGTTAAAGGTCTTGGTTTATATTCTTATTTCTATCTCAAGAGTTTGTTGATAAATTTTAAGATGAAGCGGTACTTACGTAATAGGCTGTCTAATACTTATTACGTATTAGAACGGTTAAGTAACTAATTGGCGACGGATTCAAATTTGGCGATAAAACGTCGATGCCTATGAAACCAACAAAATGGCGGACGATAGTCAAGGTTTGAACAAATTTTTTAAAAATAATGGCGGTTTTTGCCATTATTGGCGGTTTACCAACTTATTGGCGACGCCTTAAAATTTGGCGATAAAGATCGACGGTCTAATACGTAAGTACCGATAAACAACATTGTAGAAACTGACAGATTTTTTTTTTTAAATCTATAAAGGAAAACGGTCATTCTAAACAATATTACAACAAAAGAAATGAGAAGCTAGGAAACTGAAAAAAATAATTATTAATATTATACATATATCCATTATGAATGTGATAGGCATTTCTTTCAGTGCACATCAATTATAATCAATGACAATATCAATCAAAAGTGTAAAATATTATGATGTTCTGATAGAATATAGATTAAAACCTAATAGAAATGTATTAAGCAATTAAAAGAAAATTCGTTATATATTTGAATATCTTTACAATAACTTATCTGATATTAGACGTCAAATATCGAAGGCTTGCATTAGTAAGGCTTTCTCGTATGAGGCAACAATAGGAATTTGCATATTTCCATCAAAGATCAGGTGGAGAAAGTCATTATCTCGTTCTGATTTAAGAAGTGCACTATTTTGTGAGATCTCGTAACTTTGAAACTGATCAAAAGACACTTGAGATCTCTTCAACTCCCATATCAAACGAGAGGAATGATAGGGAACTTGATTTTTTTAATATAAAATTTAAAAAACATTCAACGGCGTATTTTTCACGTCCGGGATCCACATTTTACCACAAAGTCATAATGGTCCTCGAAGGGAAAAAAGATGGTGAAGCTACAATGGTCCTCAAAAGGGGGCGAGGGATATGGTGTGACAACGGACTTTAAAGATTTATATCAAGAAGTTATGAATTTTAATTGCGAATTCTATTAGTTTAGCAGTCATTCTAAATAAATTTAAATGTTTACGGTGTTTTTTCCTGAATGAATTAGGGATATAAGCTTCTGTATCTGTACGTCAAGAATCACTAATTCATAAAAACTGAACAGTATTTAATTACGTTGAAAGAAATTCCATGATATGTTTATAAAAAGGTTATGAAAGCTTATACTGTAAGAGATCATTAAAACAATTGCCCTATGTTAAACCTGATCGTGTGTAATAAAATTAAACATAGGAGAATTGGAGATGTTTTTTAATATTGTATTTCTACATCAGTACTTGATCAGCACTTTTTTGAGATAAACTTTTAAATCAATTATTTCACATTTTTTTAAAATGGAAAATCCATGTTTTCTTGTTAAAGAGCAAAAATACTTTCCTTTGCTTTTAATTCATTGATTACTAATATTTTGACTCACTTCTCTAAAATGTAATATAAAATATTATATAATTTCCTATATAATAATGCAGTTAGAAACTAATAAATAATTCAAACCAGGTCGTAAGAAATAGCATAGTTTTAAGGCAGAACATTGGTTCGTGGTTTTTTCCCTTCATAGCTTCTTTAAAATGATGTGAATCATAATTCAGACTAAAGAGCTTTTTTCTGGAAAATTTCTGAAAAATGCAGAATAAATATATAAATATTCTTTTTCTCTTTTAACGTCAAACAATGGAATTTTAAATCATGGCTTTCTTCTTTTACTGTAATAACAATATAGAAAATTAGAAGGAAAAAAAAAACAAATTGCTGTGTATAATAAATAGTAAATAAAATAAACAGAAAAATGTTTTAATTCAAAGATTATATAAGATTATTCACCTTAGAAAGAAAAAAGAAAATCAAGAAGAATAATAACGTACAATGTTTAATTAAATAAAACTATTTTGCAACCCCCCCCCCCCCGATATTATGAGAAAAGGCTGGTATCATTTCATGAACAAAAACTTGAAAATTCTCCTTCAACACCTCTTTATGGGGGGGGGGACTCAATTACTACAAATATTAAGGATTCTTTATATTTATATATATTGTTATTTATGAAGAAACTTAAAACGTATTCGATTTGAATAATCATCCGAGTATTTCACACAAAGACCACGAATATCAATATATCATTTTGATATCATTTCTTCCTCTTTCTCCTAATATTCGAATTTTTTTGCACATTTACATTAAAAAAAAATCCGAAAAGTTTACAAACATTTTCGGTTGCATAACCCATTAAATTTATAAAATTCTAAAGGATAAGATGAACAAATCTTTAGAAATTCTCTTATTAAAGTAATAAAAAATTGTTCAAAGCTTATAAATGAAGGGACTGATTAAGTTGATAATTTAATATTTTAATGAGTGCATTTAATATTTTTTGATAAGGAAAAAGGTAAGAATTTATAAATTAATTCAAGTAAGTCACCCGAAATATATTAAGAAACCATTCAGTAAGAAGGCCATTAGCAAATTACTGACGATACAAGTAAAAAAGATACTTTAAAAAAGATCACTATCATCAAAGAGCGTACATGCACATGCACAAAAATCATATTTTTGAGTACATATACTATATCTTGAAAACATTTTTTTAAAAAGAATTTGCTCGCAATGGCGACCTTGACATCAAAACCACAAACATAATTCCAGCTGTCTCTGCGAATTCTTACAGTCCTAAGTTGCCACGTTTCAATTCATTTACGACATTCTCCTATTTTTTCTTTCTCTTCCATGAAATGTACCCTCAAATTTATATAATAAATTTCGAGGCATATGTTACGTGCTGAGAAGCATTTCAATAAATGAATTGTTCTCTAACAAACATATTATTCTCTCCTATATATATATATATATATATTATCTTTATTTTGTTGACATTTAATACAGTTTAATAACTCTTAGAAGAAAATATAGATCTTGAAATTAATACTATCTATAATCTGCCGCAGTATAATGAATACCAGGCATAGCTCGCACAGATATTACTTTTTAAGTTAACAGATAAAACAAGGATAAAAATTAATTCTGTTTGATATGGAGTCAGCTATTTCATTACTATATTGTGCCTTCGTTTCAAATAAAAAAAATTTAAGACGAGAAAAAAACACATCTCAATTAACAATATTTAGCATATAGAAATTAAAATTCCATTTCACGGCCTCCAAACGTTTAAAAACAAAAACAACATTATGTACGTTCAATACAATATTTACTTTGTTAAATCTGATAGCAGACATTGCATTACTACTAAAACGATAAAAACCTGTAACCCCTTGAATACTTATCGAATTTAAAATCATTTCGTTATCTATTCAAAAAAAGGAGTGAAATAAATGAAAAAAAAAATCACGTAATTCCTAAAATGTTAACTTTTAGAAGTCACCGTATTTCCAGTAAAAAGGTTCGTCTCAAAAGCACATTTAGTAAGCAAATTAATCATATCCTTCTCATAATAATAGGTCCTGTTCATCGAGTTGACGTAAGACATTTGGTAACTTTAATCATATTGCGAGATGGCAAAAAATACTACGCAGTTAATAAAAAAAATCGCATATGCGTCCAAAAATAAATCGTCAGTAAACAGAGAGAGAGAAAAAGCACTTCAGCGCCTAGCAACTGCGTTATAGATCTCGGCAAGCATTATTCCCGGATAGGACCACTTCCATTTCGAGAGAACCCAAGGGTGGACAGGTAGAAACATTCAAAGGAGGGCACACGGCAAGACCGGATCGATAAAAACAGACCGAAGTGCTTCGGCCTCAGCCAGCAAGGGAACGAACCAGAAAGGAATAAACACGTTTCCCCAATGTAGAGGTACAACGACTGCAGCATTAGCTCTTGGGCGGGATTTCTATACATACACATCTTTCCACGTAGGCGGAAAAGCCATGGCCGACTGATTCAGCTTTAGAAGCTGCCATTTTTGTGCCAGTTCTCTTTCTTCTCGTTCGGCTGCAGCGAAACGAACAGTAGTAGATTAAAACAACTGCGACAACAGATGCTGCCTAGTTTGAAGGAATAGAAGTTGCGCCAACGTCATTACAATTAAAGGACTGAAGCGGTTGGCAAACGCGTTTATTATCCCGCCATACTGGAAATAATTTGATCATATTTCCAATGTTAAAGAAATCTAAATCTGTGATGGAAAAATAATAATATATCTGAACTACCTCAACTGCAAAGAACTGTACAGGCTGTAAATTTCAGATTAGTTTCTCATAACGAACGTTTAATAATATTTGGATATAAGGGAGAGGGGTCATTATGAATTTCAATATCACAGCCACTCCTTTTAATCTTATTAAATAAATACATAATGATTAATATGCACTATATTAAAGCAAAATACTTGAAGTAACTGACTGAAGTCGAATTGGGGTACGCGTGTTCCAAAGGTAAGTGATCATGGTAAGTTACGGTACTTTCAAAAATGATGAAACTAAAGTTTTTTTTATGCATTTGTGAAGTTAGTAACTATTAATGCATTAAAAATTTAATTAGAATCAATTAATATTTTAAATGTTTATAACTATATATAGATTTATGGAACTTTTGTGGAAATTTAATAGATAAATAAACATGAATATTATGTTTCTAAATAATTCAAAAGAGTTAATATGTCTTAATATAGAAATATTTTTTTAAAAAATAAAAAGGCTTACTTGACAACAGTTAAATGTGTAAAAATCATTCATTAACGTTCGATAAAAACATCTTTTTATATTTCGTATTTTATACATACACAAAAAATCATGTTCTTTAATTGCAAAAAAAAGGAGCTAAAAACCATTGACATATACTTTCTAAACATTCTAGACAGTAATTTCTTAATTAAATGGATTTTTTTAATGTTGCAGATTTTTCCTATCTACTTCTGAATAACGTATTTATGATGTGTCTAAAATAGTATGCATGTATGTTATTAATATGGTAGTTATTTACTCGATTAAAAACTGAATTTAAGAGTATACAATATATTTTTTTGTTCAAATAAAATTGAACAAAAAATGATACGTGTGCAGCATTAACATTTTTGAATAAAATAATCAATTTAGCGCTTATAATATCTTAAAAAATTCAATCGCATTATCATTATATTGACGGATACAGAAATTAAGTGCCTTCATTAATTTACAGTATGAATTGCAAGTAAATAGACATATATTGAATGGAAAATGGAATATTCAACCTCTTCTAGTTTATTTAAATACTATACTTTTGTCAATACTAAAGACGTTTTTTGAGAATATAACTGTTCTAGTTCGCAATTCATTTAATTAAATTTTGTTTATCTTGAATTATGATATCAGAATCAACCAATGAGGAATACTCACGTCATTTAAAATAATTGATTGGACATATGGCATTTTAATACTTGATTTCCCTTATAATTAAGATGAAGAGGTGAAAATTGATGCCTTGATAATTGATTATCACTAATTAAATTTTCTAATAAGATAGAAAATTTGAATAACTCTTTAAGTCATTTAATTTGTACAAAAATTAAATACTTCTAAAATAACAGGAAAAAATTATATTTAAAAGGATAAAAAAATGAACGTTGAAAAACAATGACTTAATTAAATTATAAATTAAATGTATATTAATAAACTTTTACATGAATAAATTTTAAAAATCTAACGAAATATTCAGAATTAGAATTTATATATATTAAAATAACCCCACAGTAAATAATTTATTTCGAAACTCACAATCAATTAGCTTAATTAAAAATTTAACAAAATTATATACATTCATTTATATCTTCGTGCAATATGTTAATACATTTTAATGCTTTATTTTAACCTTTAACCGTAATTTTAATTCCAATGATATTTTCAACCAGAGGTATCTAATTTTGATCATTTAAACAATACATATAGTCATGCAAAGACTATTACAGTGTAACATCCACTGATATTCCTCTAGTAAATCAATATCGAAGCAATTTTCCTGTTGTGCGCAGTGCATTCTGGGCAATCGTAAAAATTCTCACGAAATCGCCAGCGGGTTTAGGAAATACAGACAAGTAGGAGGGGATCACCTCGTATTACTTTTTCTTTGTTCTAAGCTGGCTTTCCCATTGGTTGATTCGTTGAGGTTATGCTGACTAAAAACTGGAAAGTCGAGGTTTTAGCGAGCCAGCCAGATGATTACATTCAAAACTAGTTTTTATTCTTATCTTCTGACTGAAGTGACGCAAAAGAAAAAGCAAATAACGAAAATATTTCTATTAAAAGATATCCTTATGAAATGGTGATAGTAAAACAGCTTCACCTCTTCTTTTCTTCCAAATACAAAAACTTGGTTTAATATTTTCCAGCTTAAAATAGCAATAAAAATGAGTAGAATACAATTCATCATGGAAAAATGATTTCTATGTATTTTTTTTATTTTAAATGTAAGTTATTTCGAAAGATAAAACTACAGAATTTTGCATATACAGGGAAAATATTTTTAAATAACTGAAATACTATAACGTGGCTCAATTGATTCTGTTAATAAAGAATTGCATTTCTGAGTAGAATGCTTATAAACGTACCAATAAACCGTGTTAATTATGTATTACTTTACTCACTTTCTTCATTTTACGTAACTACAGTTTATCATTTAGATTTAGTTATGTTACCTCGAAGTAATCTCGAAACTAACAAAAGTATATGTTATCAATTTCGTCAATTCTGAATTAATTTTAAATTTGAACAACATATAATTTTATTCTATCTAAATAAATTTATTCGACGAGCATGGAATATTTTTTTATTCTTATACAGATTGTCAACTATTAGATAATGGATCCTTTCATTTTTTTGACATTTTTTAATTATTATTAAATAGAAACTTATTAGTTTTTGATTACACAATTCCAACACCAATTCTTATTCCGGAGAAAATATAACTAATCTGTAATTATTAAGTACAAAAAAAGGTTCATTTTTGTAAGTAAATCAGCAACAAAATGCATTATTCCATTACAAATTAACTTGCATTATAGTAATTTATTTTTTAAAAAAAGATGAATTTGACATAAACGCAGAACTAAAAATGCATTCATCTAAAAAAAATGACACTAATAAATAAGAAAGGTCTTTCTTTATATATTTCATTCTTTTTGGATATATAAGTACTTCCATGTCCTTTTCTCGAAGAGGGAGACTCACGAGAAAGAAAACTATAACCAATGATATTAATAAAAAGTTCTGAATTATATAATTCGAAAGTTGCAGTAATCATTCGCCTCATGAAATTCTTAGAAAGAGAAAAACCATATTTTTGCCATTTAGGAATTGTTCAATAATAATAAAAATAAGATCCTTAGTGAACACGCCCGCATTCCTGAGGCGAGTAGGCAGGAAATCGATACTCCCAAGCATAAAAGCTCGAAAATAACAATCCGAGAGGACGCCATTCCCGCCTATTTTTAAAACGGGAAGATGGAGGAAAATCGTTGACTCAAATATCGATCCTTAAAAACCAACTACATTTACGCTGCCGCCTCCTTTTCAATTCCTAAACTTGCCTCTCTAAAATGCGCTTCCCCGCAGTCCTCGTATCTAATAAAGAAGCTAAGCCAAACAGAAACTGAAGTAATATTTTAAGGTTTTGGTTTCAAAAATAATTCTTAGAGACAATGTCAAATGAAAGATTAAAATGAAATCTGCTCTGCATATTTCACTGTATCATGTCAGAACATAATTTCTTGAATGGCAAGCATCACGTGCTCGTGCAAGTTAAATTATATTTTTTGTGTTTTTATTCCTTTTAATTGTTTCATCGAATTAGTCACTTTAGTATGGCAAACGATCCAAAGAAAACTTTGTCTCGCATTCATTGTTCATAAAAATATCATATTTCTTACAATCATGGGCTGAAATTGACATTTTTCCAGGTTTTATTTGCGGTAGTTATCAACTTATTTTTTCTAATCACAGCCTTTATAAATGCGATGGCTTCACGTTATTTAAAGCTGATTTTTTTTTTAGATGCTCGTGCGGATTATAAAATGTTAATTTTTCGGCTACGGGTTTTTGTTCAAGCCACAAAACCTCCTTCCTAAAACAATAAGTTCTGACATGATTAAGAAAAACTGTTAATAACGTTATTGCTAAAAGAAAAGATATTTTGATATTTCCAATTCTATACAATATCTTCGCAAAGGAAAAAACAAAACCAACGGAATTATAAAATTTCAACGACATATCCTTAAAATACGATAGTGACTGTTATAAAAACAAGCAATTTTGGAACAAAATAAACAAAGTAGCTTGAAGAAATCCACTATCCAGAGACACGTTTGGTCAAAAAGTGTAGGAGAATAACATAATCAAATATTAACTTCAGTACAAGTTAGAAACAGGGAAAAATTCCCTACTCGAACAGTCTTTTAATTTGCAAAAATTAAAAGAATGTTTCCCCTTCGTTTTCCCAACAGGGTTTAAATGTACGATGATAAACTAGTCTCATAGTAATGAGACATTCTTTGTGTGTTGGTGTTTTTACTGAATGCGAAATGATACACTCGCTTATGAGAAAAGTTATTACTACATCGTTCTCGTATTACATTCTCCCTTCCATTTAAACATTTAATCTATCGATTTTTTCCAAGAATCGTTGAGAAACGACTAGACGGATAACAGTTAATACGATTTCGAAATAACCTCAAAGCAAACAAAATGCACATCCACAAAGCATCAGATAAAGAAACCGCCTCACAACGTCGTGCAATGCATAAAATCCTTTCCAGCGAAGTATGAAAGAAGGGGCATAATCCTCCCCGAAGGTATATTTTGTAAATAAAAAAAAAGTTCGATGAGACTACTCGCAAGGTCACCTCTAACACGTCAGGCACAGCAAACAATGGCAGAGTTCGTTGCTGAGAACATCGACGCGGTTGGGGGTCAGGAAAGGTGTTTGGGCAGGTATGGCTTCGCTTCAAGACTGAGAATAAGCTATTTTTTACCCCTCTATTTTGATCCAAGTTGATGCTCCGTGGACCGTCTCACCCGAAGTTTTATTTTTAGATTAAAATACTGCTTTTAATTACGACCGGTACAAGAAATGTGAAAGGCTCAAGTCAATTAAAATTTTAAAAGAAGTAAGATAAAACGACATATTATAATATATTGAAGCCTGTCTTTCCTTTTTCCGATTAAATTTCTATATAACCTACAGCGAAAGTATGATACAAATCAATGAGTCAAAATATTATATTAGTGAATATCTAACGATCTCATTTATTTGTATTATTATCATCATTTCATTTATTGTATTTTTATTATCCTTTATTTGTATTCAGATAAATATCAATATGATCCTATAAAAAACTTATATTAAACTAACAACTTTAAAATAAATTTACTTTTGCAGTAAATTTTATTTAAGTTTAAAATTGACTGATATCACACCGTATGTTTTCTCTATTTTGCTTAATTTTACTAGAAACAGGCTTTTAATTAGCACTTCAATTTCTCGATTATATCAGAATTTTTTTAAAAAAATGTGAATTAATTATTGTAACTATACAAAAAAAATGCAGGTTTCATTCCGAATCAGCAGTAATATATAAAATTTATAAGAAATAATCGGTTGATGGCGGCGTTCCAGATAAAAAAGTGGAGCAATGTAAAAATTCTAGCATTCTTATAGGAGAGGTTATTATACATTTTATTACTGCTTAACTGATCACTTTATGTTTCTATTTAAAAATCTATATTTTTGAGTTTTCGCTTCAAGACTGAAAATAAGCTATTTTTAACCCCTCTATTTTGATCCAAGTTAATGCTCCATGGACCGCCTCACCTGAAGTTTTATTATCATGTCAGAACATGATGTTGTTTTGGGAATGAAGTTACAAAATCAACAAAAATCCGTTGGTGAAAAATAAAAATTATATTATCTGCCCGAGCATCTTAAAAAAATCAGCTTTTGATAACGTGAGTTTTTTTTGGATCGTTTGCAATTACTAAAGTGACTCATTCAATGAAACAATTAAAAGGAATAAAAATATAATTTAACTTGCACGAGCAAGTGGTGCTTGGCCGTTCGAGAAATGATGCTCTGACATGAATACATTGAAATATGCAACAAAAAATCTCATAGCAGATTTCATTTTAATCTTTATTTTTAGTTCAAAATAATGCTTATAATTACGACACGGTACAGGAAATTTGAAAGGCTCAAATCACTCGAAATTTTTATTCTATATTGCTTTATCAATGTAAAGCAATATACAGGAAATTTGAAAGGCTCAGATCATTCGAAATTTTTATTCTATATTGCTTTATCAATGTAAAGCAATACTGTAAAGCAATATAGTCTAAAATACAACACTAAATTAATAATATAAAAGGTTATCCGTAATAATTTTTTGAACAAGAATTAAATTTAAACACTTTAATAAAATAATTATTTAAAATATAAAGAGTTCCATGTAATTTGAAAAAAAAATTAAATACAATGAAAAATTCAAACATTTCCGGGATCGAAGAAGGCTCGCCGACGAGTTTTCCATGTAAATAGTCATCCCCATCCTACCTACCTTCCCTGAATAAAATGGACTACCTCACTTAGAGCGAAGAATCACCTGGCGAAGAATCGAGCTCAGTTTTCCTTCTGCCCTTTGAGTTCAAAGAAAACTACAGGATGATCAATTATTTTGGTAGAACAATTTTCGACTCCGTTTCTTGCTCTAATATTTTCTCAAAATAATGAAAGACACGTAGCTTCTATAAATAAAATCGGAGTCGTTATTTAAAAACAATAATAAAATATACTTTGTAAAACAATGATAAAATCATTAAAATAATATATGTTTATCTTCTTACAATCCAATTATTCCATATTTTTTGTAAAGCATTTCTAATATTATATATAACAGATTTGGTCAATTCCAGAGTTCTGGTTACATCACTTTCACAGCATACAAAGAATGACTATATTTTTCATCGGCATTCATACTTCAAAAGACACAGCTAATACATAGACGAGAAATCGCACAGGAGCGCGACTTTCGCTTTCTTAGAGAGAATTGTAATGCTGTGCGGTTGAATTACTCACACTCCAAGAAGAGATTGTACCTCCCGAATTGATGGGACGAATTTCAATAACATATTTATCGTTAAAACAAGGGAGATAATTCGTTATTTTTTATGCAAAAATTAAATATTCTTATAATTACGAAATAATCGAAATTCTGTGCTTTTCAAATTGCCTGACTTCGAAAAAATAATCTTCCACGAATTATTTCGTACTATCTTAAAAATTATACAATTTCAGAGATAAAAATTTTATTTAGATATATTTTATTCAATTGTTATTGATTAAAACAATTTAACATACTGAAAAAAATGTTAATTTTGAACTAATTTATCTCTATTTTTTTTAATACACAGCTTTTTATTGGATTTTTATTTATTCCTAAGTGGGGATTTAACAGTGCCAAAAAGCAGGTCAAGATAAATTATTTAAAATATTTAATGTTGTTTTCTTAAATAAATAGAAATTAGTGGATTTTTCTTAGTTAAAAAAAACTTTGAACTACCTTCACACCATTTTTTTTTTCTGATTATTTTCATTTATGCCAACAATACTTTTAACTTTTATTTCCCTTGAAATCATGATGAAGTATACTTAAAACTCAGTTTAAGTTAATTGTTCAAACGAAAATAACCTTTCTAATATTTCAGCAATTGTGCACAAAATAGAAAGTAATAATATAGCAAACATCAATAACTAAATTAGATAACTGATAATCGATATATTTTATCCCTTTAGACTTTGATATCTCTATTCGGGCACCATTCAAAACGGTGCATCATTTTGACGTTTTATTTATTATTATTTTATTTTGATCGTTAAAAAATATCTACTCGGTGGTAAAACAAAGTAGAATAATTTTTCAGTTAAATTTAATTTGAAACAAATTTATATTTATTCATTTTAGTATGCCCTAATATTAAATGAATATTTATGCGTTGTTTTAGTTTTTTCGTGCACTATCATCTGATTCAATGAATGTTCTAATTTGAATTAAGAGCAAAAGATAAAGATCTTATAAACAAAATACAAATTAAGATTATTTTGATTATGTATTACTGAGGCATGCATGTTCTACATATCCTAAAAACGGCAGAATTAAACAAAATTCCTTTTTTAAAAAAATCTGTCAACTTTATAATATATATATATATATATATATTAATTAAGCGTTCAATTGATTATTAATCAACCAAAACTTTGCTATTTTCCCACCATAATATACGAAGATATTTCACCAGAAAAAAAATATCCTTATACCATCTTAACATTCCGAAATTTCACTTTTTCATCGATACAATTTTATTAATATAACCGATTTCATTTTTGTGAAACTTTTTCTGCAAGTTTTTTTTTAATTTAACAAAGACGATTTTGAGATGAAGAAATACATAAATATGTCCTTTTTTAAGCAATGGCAAGACTAGGACTCACTCTTACATTTGCATTTCTCATTACACGTTCAAAATTTCTATTTTATCAAGTCATATAATATCTTTCTAATTCAGTCAACTAGTAATTTAACTTAGCCAAAACATTAATCGCTTAGACCGAGACAGAAAATTAACGTTAGCAAGCAAATGAAACGGAAGTTCAACGACAGCAGCAGTCTCTGACTATGACAAATCAACCAAAATTTCGCCTGCTTTCCATAATAACCTCGGCGAAAGTTGTTTCTGAAAATATATCACACTATGTTAAAATTGGAACTTTTCCATAATACCGATTAAATGTTTGCCTATTTTTTCTAACAACTTTTTGAAAATTAATTTAGCAAATACGATTCTGAATTAAGGAATTTATAGATAAATGCAACGTTAAGATTTTGAAGAACTCGGTAGGATAAATAGTCCCCCCCCCCCAAAAAAAAAGTTTGACATTGATGAAAAATTGGTCCTTCGCAAACTTTTCTTATACTTCTGATTCGTAAACTAAAATATTGCAGTATTAATACAACAAACAATTCTAACGTATGGAGAAAATTATCTTAAAATTTCAGGTTTTAAAATTGCCTGTTTCAACTGCTCTAATTTTTTAAAAAAATTTAGGATGATAAAAAAAAATTTGTATATTAAAATATTTTATACAAAATTATGTTTTATATTTAAAAAATTACACATGGAAGGGTTTTAATTTCGGGCAGTACAATAATATCTAGTTTATTTTTACGCTACTCTATATAAAAATCAACTTATACATTATCATAAGTCATTCATTTTTAATGCTTTCGTGATTTTATTTTTCGCTTGCAGCCTTCATACCCGAGTTTATTGGGCAAAACAATTATCCTTTAAATCGTGTAAGATTCTATAGACCAAACACAAAATTACAGTATAATGTGTCCACTCCATGCAAAATTTTATACATGTATATGTAATGACATTTTAAAATCTTATGAATTTCCAAATTTTTATCTGGACTTAACCCATCCATATTAACTTCATTCCAAAATGTTCGTTACTTCCTGATCCAATGCCACTTTTTTTTATTTAATTAATGCTACACGCGCTCTGTAAAAACGCTTACTTCTGCAAGGTCTCGCGCTTCGAGTGAAGGGATAAGAATTCTTAATGCTTAGCAAATTCCTTTTAAGATACCTATATTTCTTTTTCTTAAGTCTAGTAAGTCTACTTTACAGACATCCCAATCGAAAAAATTTTTAAATCACCGAGAAAAAAAAAATTCCTGTCTCGTATAAGGATGTGATCGGTCGTCAATTTCATCATTACAGCCTCCTGCACGAAATAAACCGAAGATAAAAATTCAAAAACGTCTTCTCTTCTCGGCCACGAAACTGCTAAAAGTATGTCTACATATATACATTACTGTTTTCATTGGTTATCACTAATTAACAAAAACAACTCATGGATTCTTTTATATGTCATTTATATAGCTTTTCCAAAAAAAAAAAAAATGCTTGTATATTTAACCATGTAAACGTTAAAACTTTTAGTCATGTGTGCAAATAAAGGGAATGATTCAAAAACAAAAAGTGTCCTGTTTTTATCTTTTCATTACCAGATACGAGTAAGCAAAGTAATTTATTTTATTTTTTTCCTTTTATCGAAAATTTTACTCATTAAATACTATTTTCAAGATAAGTGAGTAAGCGTTTCGATTTAAAGTTATTTTTCCCCCTATCACGCAATTTAAGATGTATGTAAAAAAAAAGACTGTGCAATGAATGAAAACATTCAAAAGGATCTCAATCTATATGCAAACTAAACAGTGAAATAATATAGCCATTACTAAATGCACGAATGTGTGGACTTTAAATCGTCAATAGAAAGCTTTTTCAAATTCAACGTGCAAAATTAAAAATTAAGAGGATAGAAAATAAAAAGAATTTAAGAACAATATTTTTTTTTCACACAATACCACCATTTAATTATAAATAACTGAGCTACAATTTTTTTTTTGTCACCCATCTGTAAATTGAAACCTGTAAATACCTAATAAATAATAATAACTATACGTATTTCCTAACATTTAATAAATAGTTTTTAAGCAACTGACGGATAAATTTAGTACGGACTAAAGTAAAAAAGTTGTAACCAATAGTTTTTGAGGAACTATATGCTTTACACTAACATATTTTTTTTAAATGGTTGAAAATTTATAATAAGCATTAATTGTTTCATTTTCGTACGTAGAGAGACCTCCAAATGAATCAAAACTCCAAAATTTTAAAAATTAAGCGAATAAAAAAAATTAAAAAATTATTTAATGCTTTCTCAATTTTAAAAATTTTGTATTTTACAGTAAAAAAAAAGATAAGCCTATGCTACTTTATTTTATCCCTAAAAATACAAAACAAAAGCATTTTAAGATTGGAAGGGAGGACCCATAAAGGTTTAATTTCAAACAGACAGCTTTATATATAAAGCAAAAATCAGATTAATTCTTAAATATGTATTTACGATTTAATACTATAGAATATGGTGTTCTCGGTTTATAAACAACCATAATGAAACCTTTCCTCTTTAATAAATGTTAGCAACATATCTTTGAATCCGGAGTTAAAAATAGAAGACATTCTTAAATTCTTAGAATCGTCGTTCTATTTATGCAGTAGATTTATAATGGCAAACAAAGTTTGTCGATATTTTTAAATCAACTATATATATTCCTTGTATTCCCATGAAAGAGAGTTCAACCAACGACAAGGATATTTTTTTTCTTTCTATCTCCACGTTTTAATCAAAGAAATCGATTTTAATTGTAATTGTTATATCTACCAGGTACGTGGACTTTAAAATAAGCAGAAATTTCTTAAATGTTTCATCACCAAATTTAATTTTCAATAAAATAAATATTGGAAGGCCTAAAAGTAAGAAATACATCTCAACGGCTTTCTCAAAACGTGGATCCAATGAGATTGAAATATCTTTGAAATGTTCCAGGTGCCTTAATTTGAAAAAATCGCACAGCACTACTAATGGGAATGAACCAGGTGTCACTTTTTGACGAAATCATTTAATATTAATCATTAAAATTTCAGTTAAATATTTTTTTAAAAAACGTAACATGCTTTTTTTAAGTTCTTTTAGATAGCTAAAAATGAATTTTAATTCAGAAAAATATAAACTTAAGAAGATTCGACGTATATGTATAAAAATAGTTCTACGAAATTAAATTTAATTTGAGTTATAAAATAAATCTTCAGTTTCGTTTCATTTATAAATTTATACAGGGTAGATAGTAAGGAAAAAATACAAAAGTTAACTAACATAAAATATTGAAATTTTTATAAATTATATATTTTTTATTTAAAAAATAATAAACCCCAATTTACAGAGTTTTTAAAAATATTTTATGTGCTTATATTTTAATACATACTCAAAGAAAATTCTTAACTCCAACTGAATAATTCGCGAAAATGATTTAAGTCCACTGTCACTTTTTAAAAACATAGGAGTTCCTAATAACTGATGTGAAAATTGAAACCTTCGGAACTGTTAATTTTTTAAGGTGAAGCAGGAAGACTAAAAGACTTTGGTTCTAAATAGCACTCAACCTTTTATCAATCCAGAAGGAACAGAGGAATACTGAAAATTCACAGATCATTTCGAATATTTTTTAACAAGACTATTAAACGAGATTAAAACTTTATAACAAGATTAACAAACAAAACTATGCATATTCTAACCTTCTAATTAATTGGACGCATTCACATTAAACCTAAAAATCAGACAGGCGATAAATATTTGTGTGGATTTTGAAACTTAATTAATACTGCTTAATTTTGTGCTGCTAAAGAAGGCTTTAAAAAGGTCACAAGAAAACATTCTCAAAACCGAAAGAATCAATCACCAGACAGCGGAATGCAAGACATAAAAGAGAATATTTTTCCATACTATTTAATGCACTTGGACGCCAGAATATATAAAATCGTCGAACTCAAAATTGGTTCAAATCAAATACTCTAGATTTCAATTATATGCACTGAAATAAAAACGATTATATTTCTATCTTGAAAACATTACATTTATTAATGAAAAAATATATAATAAAAATAACTTAGACAGCTGGGTCAGCAGTAGTTACCATCTAATTTTTCCACCAATTTTAAGCTAAATACTTTAAAAAGTGTTTATTCTTTCTGCAAAAAGGTTTATAAAATGGCAAAAGCAAAATAATGTTCAAGACGGATTTCATGATTTTAGAAAATACAATTCGTATCTTCAGATAATTTCTATACAAAATAATAAAAGACAAATTTAAGGCTGCAAATCATAGCCATGCTGATTATTAATCATATTTGAAAAATCGATTTAGACTCCTTTGAAATGGAGTTCGGTTTTGTAGTAATAGTAATTTAGGAATGCATACTACCTATCGATATTGAATGAAGGAAACGGCAAACTGATAGTTCTTTAATTTATTAGGTTTTTGCGACTGCTGTTTCTTGCCTTGATTTAAAATATATAGTATAGAATATAAAAATTAAATTTTAACTCTTGTATATATTTATTTAAAACCTCATATAAGCAATCACTAACTCTTTCAACTCTACCACGCCATTGTGTATAACAAGGTACAAAAAAAAGAAAAGAGACGATTCTACACCGGAAAAGGAAGCAGCAGGGAGAAAAGTACAACAAACATCCTTCGTTTAACTTGCACGTGACCCTTTTTTGTGAACAAAGGAAATACGCTTTTCTAAACCTGCATGAAAGCCTACTACTTAACGGTACTCTGAACGATCCTTTTTCTCCATCGTTCGCTATTTAATTATATTGACTATATTTGCAAGTAAATTAATTATTTAACAATTTATGTGAACTGATCAATGCAATTAATATTTCTACAAAATTTTTCAAAAAAAATTATACTCTAATTTCCGACATATTTTTATCTTACGATTTAGGTACCTCGTTAATTCAGGGCAATTTCATTGGAAATTGCTACTTTTATATTTCATTGTATTCACAAAGTATCACTTCTTCAGACCTGCATTCGGATCCGCTAAAAATTTGAATGTTTGTATTATATCTTCGATCCTGAATTATGACCATCGGCCAAATGTATATTTTCACCAACTGAAAAGAAATTACCAATTTTCTTTCGATTTTGTTTTCCTTCTTTGTTTTTATGAGCGGGTTGGCATAGTTACATATTTGATTTCCTAATTTGTCAGTTACTAATTACTCGAAACATATAATGTAGAGATTTAAATGGAGTTCATGAATTCATGAGCTCTTTAACCCCGCAACATTGGTTTTTCGGAGAGCTAATGACATTACGATTGCAACTTCCTAATGCTAATTTTAATTTGATTTTTCAATTAAAATGATTTCTATTCATGAGTTTCATTAATTTCAATATGATACACATTGAAAAGATGAGTATTGAAAGGGGGAAAAATTAACATTACTCTAAAAATTTGCATTTTCTAATCTGGTAGTTTGAAATTAAATATTCAGTCTAATTTAAATTTATCCCCGTCATTCAGAAGAATACTTAAGATGATAATATCTTGTTTGACAACAATAAAACAACTACAAAAAAATCCAGGAAATTAGGGCTGTATGGTTGTTGATACTCATTGAAAAGCAAAAGTAATTACATGCGAATTACAATTTCATTTAACTATATCGATGAATTTTCACCAAATAATCATAATCATGATTCTAGTACTGAAAAAATAATTTAATAATTTTGATGCATTCTAATCCTATTCCAACAAATAGTTTCGAGAGCCCGGTGTTTTTCTCCCATAAGCGTACCTGAATATTCAATACCTGAAGATTTCAAAGGTTTACAGAATTGCGACGCCAAAGGTACAGGTTTATCAAAACAAAACCAAACACGTTTGAAAAGGGGAAAAGAAAGAAGTCATTTTCCACGCATTTTGCCCGCAGGAACCTCAACACGTCTCGTGCAAGCGATTCACGTTTCAAGAGTTCATTGCCCCGTAGAAGGAGCGAAATGCACTTTTGAAAAGAAAAAGAAAGAAACGTCCAACCAACCAGAGGTGGCCTACTTCCGATACGCCGCCTCCTTACCCTTTGTCCACTTTCAATAAAAGTTTGCGAAATGCCGAGAGAAAAAGGGGGCAAACATCAAGAAATTGCGCAAATGCTCTCTGTTTTCTGTTACCGAATCAACGTGACTCACAGGGGAATGGTGACATCGCCAGGAATACATGACAGAGTTCATTTACAGACACGATACGAAAATAACGCGAATATAAATAGATATCTTTATATCAGGAAATACTAGCACACTTTTTTTTTCAGCACTATATCTTTTTCAGATATAATCATTTAAAAGTCGAAGTCGGAGATCTTGCAACAACTAACAACTTTTTTTTACATAGATTCTTATGCACAACGTTCAAAAGAACGTTTTAACAACTGAAATAATAAAATTCTTTTATATATATTTTGTTTCCAAACCTCATTTCCAAAATCACATTCGATCGAAAACTGAATAATGATCGTACCTAGAAATTAATATAATATTAGTTTATGGAAAAGAAACGATTTATTCAGCATCATCTAAATAAATAACGCCTTTAAAATTCAGAAACAAAGAGAGTTGTTTGCTTTTCTTTAACATTCACCCGGAAGAATGTATAATAATATTAACATTTCTTTTGTACTTTATAGTGTCAAATAATGCTGTTCTTACACAACTAAATGTAATACAAACCTGATCTTTTCTTTTTAAAAGAAAGATGAAAAGAAACACTAAACTTACTTCATTGACGTCTTCATATTACCCAGCGAGTAGTAAATCCACCAGGTTACCTGAGATTGTTTAATTCCAGTTAGGAATTGGTATATCCAAAGAATCGTAGTAGTATCCAAGGGTGAAGTGTACATCCATTATAAATAGGGAATATTCCACAGGGTTGGTAGTACACACGCGAAATGAATTTTATCACTTGATAAAGTAATCCAGGGGAGTAGGTAATCCAAAATCGAAATTATCCAGCGATTTATCCTATGGGCGTGAACACATATATCCAGGTATACAAATCCGTTTAGCACTCACTGTGTGTTGTTTTCACTTTATCGCGCATCATACACATAAATTTCTCCACAACACATGCAGAAGATAATTATTCTACCCATAAGGGTGATGTATATATGTATGAGCAGCAGAACTTAATAATCCACAAAATACAAAATGAACATAATGTGTAATCCTAAAAAAGGAGTTACTTTCTACAAAGATTAAATGAACAAAATAAAAAAAATCCAAAACAAACTGAAAAATAATAAAAACATAATAGTTTAATCAAAAAGAAAAACCGTTCCAAATAATCAAGCATGTTAGAAGTATATCCGTCCTATATCTCCCAAGTTGCAAATATCAAGTTATTTATTCAGATACAAAATTAAAATTCTAAAGCTAATTCTTTTATATTTACATCACTATTTTAATTAACAAGCCTTTTCAAAACCTATGAATATCAATTATATTAATACATAATTTTTTAAGTTAATTTTGAATTAAATATGCAACTCTGGAGACACAGAACTGTAAAATAAAACTGAACATAACAATGCAAAGAAAATATAACAAAATAATCAATTAGCTTTTAAACAAAGTATTGTTACATGGCAAACTTAAGAAGCATCAAGTAATTTACTCTTAGTCCCATTTCATGTTCATTTAAGACAACACTGAATTATGTCAAATGATTAAATAAAATTTTTAAAAAAACCGAGAATATAAATATTTGAGTTGAAGGCACACAAATGACAAACAAATAATTTAAATTAATTGCCTTTTATCTTCTTTTTTTTTCTTAAAGAGAGATAAAACGTTTGTAGTTTTAGTTAAAAAATAAATAAAATACATGTTTTATATTAGTGAAGAAATGTCATTAAAAATTAATACAATTTTTTAATAAAAAAATACCCAAGTGCTTTGAATACCAACAAATACATTTTTCATAACACAAAACAAAATTTCGCTTTAAATATAATGTACTATTCGGAATTGTCCGAAAACAAACATCAAAATAAAATGTCAAAAATAAATCATGGGCTTACTTCTTGTTACTTCGACTTCCTGAAGTGACCAATTTATAAGAACGTCCAGAACAGAAACTAATGCAAGAAAACAGCCTAGTTACAGAAATTCAATTTTGAATGTTAGGCTAAGATAAAAGGAGGCAGATCGGAGCGTACAGAAGTGTTTAGTTACAGATGATTGCTGCGATAGATAAAATTTTAGCTGTCTGTTTTAGGAGAGGTATATTAAAGAATGCCCAGTCAAAATACACAGTCGGCCTTCGATAGCACGCCTATAGGACAACAGGAAACTGGCGCTTCAATTCCGAGTGGCGCGGTATGCAAGAAAAATAAACAAACTTATAACTAATAATCATGCAGAGACATTTTGAAAAAACTTTTTTTATTTTATGAAATTCCTTTTAGAAGTAATTTTTTGACGTAAGTTTCAAAATAATTTTTAGTTTAATTACTAATTTGCTTTGCTACAGTTTGTTTTAATTGCTAGCTTAGTAGCAATTTTTGAAGACCATTTGTAAATGATATAAATATTTCCATCTTTTAATTTCCTCATTAAAATAGTAAGCTTTAAAAATTTTGAATAAAATAAATGCCCTTTTTAAAAAGCCACCAACAGACAATAATTATAATTTAAAAATTAGAATGAAATGAAAATCAGACAGTATACAGAATGTCCTCCCTTATCGTATCTCAGCAAATTGCCAGAAATAGGCATATACATCCTATTTATGGGGCATATTTTCCAAGAAAATATGTCCCAGACAGGCAATAGTAAGTCAGGCATTTCTTGGAAAAGGGCATATTTTTTCGATATGACTCATTCATTGACTGCGCATTAAAGAATTCAAAATTTTATGGGTTCGTTCATTTTGATAGCAAGATTTTTTTTTTTTTTTTTTTCGTTTAAAATACCAGTGTGCTTAGTAATATCATTGACGGAGCTTAGAAATTATTTAAAAATTTCAATTTCGCAATTCTGTTCAAACGCATATTCATTAGCTCAATAAGAATAAGACATAATTCTTAACGTCATTTAAAGCATTATTCCAATGAGAAACATGTCTATCTCTTATGATTTAAAAATTAACTATTGAGCAATGACTGAGGTAGATACCATGTAGCTCATGAATATCGCATTTAAGAACTAATGAAATCTAAAAATATTTGAAGTGAATAAGCGTTCTTGGGTTATAATAGGGAGAGGGGCATTAACAACATCGAATTTACTTTTTGTAATATTAGATTAATCTGATGAAGTAAATTACCAGCAGATGTTTAAAATTTAGATTAATTTATCTTCCCTTTCTGTTAATCTGTTGTTGTAAGAACAGTAAATATTTTAAATGCTTATTAAACATTATATTTATAGCAAAATATCGATATCAAACAAAAGAGTAAGGGAGTATTTTCCAATAAACATAAATTTTTTATTCCGCGATATGTTTGCTCGAATGCACTAGCTTAGAGACAACAAAATTCGTCTCATTGAAGACAAATTTTAACTTTTTCGCTTCACAAAGATAGGGGGGGGGGGGGAGAGATGACGCCTAATACGATCTTTTACTTATTAACCTTTCGGTCTGTTTAAGCGAATTGTTATTAAAAATATTGTTTGAAATGTCTCGCTTCATTCAAGAGTATCGTATCACTATTTCCTCTCTTCCCTTAATTAAATTAATTATTGGGTACTTTTCCGTTAGCTGGGCGACAGCGAAAAATCGCCAAAAAACGTAGAATTCTGCCAAATATCTTGGGCGTTGTTTCGCTGGCCCCCGACTAACGGAGAAGTACCAATTAATGTTCTCGAATGATATTTTATGCCATGATTCGCAATCACAGCAAAGTATTAACAGCAGAGTATACCTGGTTTCCTTCTAGTGAGGTGATATCGAAGGTCGACTGTGCAAAAGGGAAAGAAAGGACCATTTTAGCGAACAAGATTGATTATTGTTAAGCGAAAACGGAAGCACGGATTAAGACGATTGTTATTTTAAGAAAAACTGGGATGAAAGAGAACAGAGAGGTACGAGATAAAACAGGAACTTCGAACTTACCCATAACGTGGTGTGCGACCGGCAGTATAGGGCGCTGGTGCCGGTCGCACTAGAGCATCATCTCTCTCGTGGATGTAAATGGCCGAAGATGATGTGCTAGAAGCAGGAGGCTGATAGTAATCTGTCTTTAAAGTACGATCATCGATTTTGTTATCTGCATTGTGTGCCTTGGAAGCTGACTTGATGTCGATGAATGCAACTGTTGCGCAGAATCCACTTTCTTCTTCCTTTTGGGGTAGAATTTTCACACTCTGGACTTTACCATACCTGAAACACCAACGAGCAGCTCTAGTATTTTACTTGAGACATTGGAAATAAAGAACAAACCTTTCTTTATACCTATCCAAGCATAAAATTCTTATGTACGATAAGGAAAGCCAGCGTGGTTGAACACTAACAACAAAATAATACTTATAGCCATATAAGACAACAACAAATATAAAATACTAAGAAGAAAATCGCTTTCATCAACATTATCATTTTGTCAGAAATTTGAGAAATGTAAATTATTCGTTAACAAAATTAATCAACAGACCATAAAGGAAAAAATATTTCTCAAAAAAAAAATTTTTTTCTTTCAAAAGTGTGATAGATTTTTGAAAATTAAAAATAGTATACGATTTAAGCATTCGAAATTACGTACGCCACTTTTTGCCATCATAGAACCTCGCAAGTTAAAAAAAATTTCGAAAGCGATTTTAATTCAGTTCTTGATGTACAGTAATTTAAAAAAAATGTACTTCTGGTGGTAAAGCAAACTATATTTTATGAATTTAATCATTTTCAACAAATTAGAATTTTGACTTAATTCAAGAATTGCATGTTAAGTTTTTGGTCTTCAAAAAGCCGTTGTAAATTATTCTGACAAAAAATAAAGAAAAAATTACACACATGAAGAGATTTTATAAAAACATGTCTTAACCAACGCTAAAAGAAAATTTTGGAAAAGCAAAAAGAATCAAAAATTAATGCAAGAATAAAATAAAAATATACGATTCCAAATATCAAATCATAAATTATTTTATGCACTTAATTTCAGATATTTTTCAACGTCTCTGCAACGGACATTAAATTAAAATTACTAAAATAAAGAAATACGGTAATAAATACACAACGAAATATTCAAAAAACTAATCGACATATTTTAATCATTAACTTCAACACTGAGAGTGAACAAATCTGAAAATTGTGTTTGGGATGACATTTGACCAGGTAGCATACTTTCAGGATGTTCATTCCATAAAACAATAACGCGCAATTGATAGCCAATTCCAAATAAGTTGCCTTTAAACTTTCAGTATAGTTTATACATTAGTAATTTGTGACCATCACTGCAAGACCAGACCTCACGGCATGTTGTTAGGTTAGGATCCACGAGGTTAAATTTCAAACCAGTATTATTATTTATTTTTTTTGAGATTTCTTCCCAAAATATTTTTAATCAAATTAACAGATTCGCATATAAATTCAAGTAATAAGTTATTCATTTTTATGAGAAAATAAATATCCTTTCACCAAATACTAGAATTTCAATCAAATCTTAAATTTTAAAGACGAAAATAATTATAAATATAACTTTCATATAAAATAATTGATATAATAATTTTAAAATCATTAGAAATTTTAATCTTGTTAAATATAATATTGGGAAATTATTTATTTGAACTCTATAAAAAGTACATTCCTAAAAATTAAAGAGAATAGATGTCAATTTACTAAATATATACGAAAACAATATAGAGCACTTCTTAAATAATCGAATGCTTAAGTAGCTGGTCCAAAAATTAATAAAAACACGAATAAGAATATAAACGTAAGAGCTTTTACCAAAATGCAAGAGAATTAAACAGTAAGTTTTCAATATAGCGAAATGAAATAAATGATTCAAATGATATAGTTTGAAATTCTACGATAATTGTATAAATTCTATCCACAATTTCTACTGTTCTAGATATTACCATGTTTGCTCTAGAGAAAATCTGCCAAAATCTTCTAGAATATTGTTGCGATTAGACATGTAGTTCTGTCACTGATTTAAGCAAGATGCAGTTGCTCAAGTTTTCTGAAATAGAAATGCTTACGAATACAGAAAATACTAGCGTATCAGTGATTGAAGATGAAGAGATGCCATTATCATACGACGAAGTTTTACCGTTAAAATATATTAATTGCAATCAGGGATTACTAGCTAAAAATAGCGAATTGTATCGGAATCCTCAGGTTCAATTTCTCGTGAAACAATGTTGACAGATGAACACGTTTTTAAATGTAGAATATATATCTAGTTATACAATATATTTATTTTTGATTTATTACGGTTAGCATTTATATCTATTTTTTGAGATTAAAAATAAATTTTAATACAACTTTAATTTAAAATACCTTTTAAAACTAAATAATGAATGAATTATTAATCGAAACTATGTGAAAACAGTTAATACAGAAAACAGAAATAATTTCGGAAGAACTGAAATGGTAAATGATCGAACCTTCTATCAAGGCGATGTAGCTTTAATAACAGGTATATAACCTATGTACAATTCAAATTACTAGTATATAAGCTAAATTGAAAATCTCAAGACCATTTCGTAAGATTTCGCAGTCTACTACTGCGCTTTAATAGGCGAGCACTTCAAGGATATACAAACCTTTATGTCAAATCTCATTCCGAATTTTATTTTCCAACTCTTGTCAAGTACATAAACAATAAATTCAATCCCCTCTCTAATAAAATTGTCATGAAAAATATCAAAATATAAATGCAATTTTGTTGAATTAAGGTGTTAGATGTCCATTCAAAACATATGTTAGCTTCGGAATATCGGACAGGATGGGAGAATAGTTATATTTGTTTTTCGAGATTTAACAAAAGGTTATTTATTTGTGAGAAAAACTTTAAAGTTGTGCGTATCAAAAAAAGAAGCTACAAAACGAATAGAGCAAACACTAAGGTGACTTAAATATATCAAGTAAACAAACGTAAATAATATATATTTTAATAAAATATTTTTTAAAAATTTCAATCTGAATTTTTTAAAATTCATTCCGCTTAAATATGAGTAATAAAAGAAAAATTACTTCATAAAATTTCAATCCGATACCTGTTATTTCTCAGAAAATTTTTTAACCCTGTCGAAATATGCATTTTAAATTTTTTTCCGCCTGACAGACATTCTTAATTTTTGAAAAATAATGTAGGTAACAATAAAAAAAATTACCACGAATTCCTTTCTGTGATATAACGCTTATGCGGTTTTTAAAAATTTTACTTCGAATTAGTGGAAAAAAAGTAAGTATTTTTCAAAATATATGCTGTTTAAAAGAATTTATTGAAGACCTAAGTAGACTATCTTAACTCAACAACTCACTGTAATTTTAATACTAATAAATTTTTTAATTTAATTTCACTTCTCATCTTAATAGCTCTTTTTTTTAATGAGGAAAACCGACGTTACAACATTTGCACTATCTTTCTAGCCAAATAAAAGAATGTAAATGCAGTAGTTTGTTTAAGACGACCCACCAATAACTTAAGCAAATAAAACAATAGTTATTCAATATCAAAATACTTTCTAGGCCAAGATTAATAGTAATGTATGTATATGGAAGTGTCTAAATATTGCACATGTAAAGGCATCTATTAATTTAATTTAAATCTTTTTAATCATCACTTCATTTGAAATTCACTTTTTACTTGATCTGAATCCAACTTTTATATTTAATTTCAAACACGTGTTCAAAAAAGTTAATAATCATTGCAGTTTCTCACAATGAGAGCAAAGGGATACATATCCCTAACACCCGACATATTCCTTTCAAAGATACCCAAGATTCCATTTCCTAAATCAACAACAACAACAAAATCCTTAAAATCATGCTCTTATTAAAATAACCTAGGGAATAACTTCTTTCAAGTTGATCTTGTACCGCAATGTAAACTGTAGTGTTAGTAACTGCCTCTTCCCACGTACAAATTATGCTTCCCATAATAAAATAAATTGGAAATTGATTCAAATTTTGCATGCATTATATAATGTAATATTTTAAAATCTTAATTTAAATCTTTATTAATTTCCAAAACTTTTTCTTAATTTAACCCATAGTAACACCATTCCAAAATATTCTCTTATTTCCTGACCCATTCCACTTGTTCTAGTTAATTAATTCCAACAGAATCTTTGTAAAATTGTTGAATCAGCTAAACGCTGAATATTTTCTAATACTCCGAGTGAAGGGATAAAATTTGTCCAGCTTAGCACATTCCATTAAAAGATTCCTATGATTCCCTTGCAAGAGCTGCACATGTGGTAGATTTGCGTCTAAGATCCCTATTAAAATTTAAAGGTATATATTCATAGGGATAATAATTTCATCATTCCGCTTTGTGTTGTGCACGTTGCTTCTGCTTATATAAAATGCCTGCTTCCCGCGGTGGAATAAAACGAACTTAAAAATTCAAAGTGTCATATATGTCTTCGAAATCACCTGCTTTCAACAAATGATAATACCACATATATATTTAAATCAGGAATTTGTTTCTATTCGAAAATATCTATAACTTAAAACAAAAATATCTTTAACTCCCAGACAAGCGATAACTTTTTCTAATCTTAACTATTACGCCACGGAGAAATACCATCATGAAATATCCTAATTCGATAGATAAAACGCTTATAGAAATAATAAAATCTCTAAACAAACGTTAATTCAGATTACTCATAATAGTATCTGTTTCATTCCGTTTCTAGTATTTCATCAGGGCAAATTTTGTTTTCTAAGCATTATAATGCACGTACGGCACATCATAATGAGCAAGTATGTAAAGCCCAGTTCATAATAATTTGCTGGTTTAGAAATATTTGGTTTGCACTAATTTGAATCATCTACCGTAGATAAATCCCGTTTCTGCCGTTTGGACTACGGTGGCAGTGCTTTTATCAATAAACTGGAAATTTTAAGCAAAAAAAGAAACTTGAAAAAAAGAGTTATTCGATTGAAATCGCGAAAGTAATATGTTTCACTAATCTCAACAATAAAATATTTGTTTTCAAAATGTGCAGCTGAAAAATGTACAGTAATATCAAGAAATCTTTACTGAATTAAAATAACATTTTTTTTTTTTTTTTCAATTTACAAGGTCAATAGCAACTGTAAATCACAGAATTCATAACAGGAAATGGATTTTCAAAAAACTAAATCAATAGATTTGAAACTTAGGTGGAGAGAATATTTCGTGTCGATGATATATTCTTCGAATAACTATGTATTGTTTTTACCAGGTATCACAGTATAATAACGAGCATATGCCGTAACATTTTTAAATGCCTCTGGAACATGTAGTTTCCTCCAATCAAGGGAGAAAGGGGAGAGCTCAAGGACAAGAGGAGTTTCCGATGTTATTTAATAAATCACGCCACAGGCAAGTTCCCGCGTTTATCTTTGCGACGCAGGAGCAGATAATGAGAATTATTCAGTTGAATTTCAGATGGTAACCCCTATGAAAATCAATATTGCTTATAATTTCTATGGGAAATCAAGAGAAATCTGAACAGAGAATGTTTGTGTGTGTGTGTCAAAATTGCGCCAATATGATGAAAACATTTGCTTGACTAGAATTTTCATATATCAATCCTGATTGAGAAAATAAATGTACTTCCGAATTTAAAGAATAATTATTCATATTTACTAAAATAAATTATATTAACAATTTAACATTTAACAACATTAAGTTTAAAATTAGTGATTAAAATAAAATCAATCACTAATTTTAAACTTAATGTTTGATTATTCACAACGGAAAATTCCCCACATGTATGCTCCTCCTCTCTACTCAGATAAAATTATAATAATGAAAAAACGAATAAGGATATGAATGTTTTTATTAAAAAATTTTGCATACTTTTTTTTAATGAACATCTATTTACTTTTTTTAAAAATAAACAACTCCACGTAGATACAGTACCTATTCCTTAACTTTTATTCGTTACGTTACGCACACGCTCTTCTTACACTTAAACTATTTGAATTGATGAATACTCTCAGAACGAAACAAATTACATGTTAACATTAAAAATCGTGCACAAATTGATTAGAAAGCCAAAATATAAAGGTTAAAAAAATAAAGACGAAGGGAGTTTGCGTCGATATATTAAGATACTATATATTCCTCTACATGAATACTAAATAGATGTTCAATGAAGCCAGATCTCTAAATTCGTCGCTTTGCGAAACTTGGGAGCCAAGGACCTATTAAAATAGCTTTTACTTTGATGGCGTAAAGTAAAAATTACAATTGATAGACATTCTAGAAAAATTTAAAAACTATTACGTGTAGTCACAATTCCAATTATATATAAATTTACAAATAAGCTTTATAAATTTACAAATAAGCTTTATAAATTTATATATAATTGGAATTTGTCCCAAAAATAGATGAGCAAAACTAAAAGATTTCGCTTGGGAAAGAAATTCTTTTCAGTGAGGCTTGTAAGAAAATTTAAAAACACAGCTTCGTTCTACATTGATTTATTTAGAAAAGAGTGCTGAAGAAGTATTGCTCGAAATACTAGTTATGCTTTTGGCAAACATTCAAGTTTGAAAAGACGGGGGAAAAAAGAGAAATCCAGTCTGGTGATTAGTAAGTTGCACCTTGAACTGTTTTTACAACTGGAATAACCTGATACGCCGCTGAGAAAAACTGGTGGTTGATTAGTTTTCCTATGCAATAAAGCGTTTGAAACTTTCCCTCGCCGTCTCCAACTGGTACAAATCTGAAGTGCGAATTGTAGATTACGCTACTGCGTTCATTTTTTATTTTTTTATTTTAAAGAAATTGAATTCGAGAATACTTCGAAAAATCGTTTCGAAAATAATTTTAAATCTTTTGAATGCTTAATTGAAAATATCATGGAATGGGTAATTAAGAATTGAAATATCTCGGGTTCTATGTTCAAAAGAAATAATACCTTAACAGCACGATTCTAAATTACTTATTCTTATTATGTTATGTCTCTGAACTATTTTAATGTTGTTAAATTCTAATATTTTATCAACTATCTCGAAATGTCTCATAACGATTGTGAAAAGGAATTGCTCAAAATTATAAATCATAACATTATTAATTTCTCACAATCATAGCAATTTTTTCTTAAATTTGTGGAACAAAAAGTATACATCACCAGATGTTTTATGAAAATCTGTCACTTTTACGCATTAAATCCTTTTCAGCAACCACAAATACAAATTTTTCAAAAATTTTAACCCCTTTTAAGTGTAATTATTATATATCTAAAAAGCGTGACGACACATAATAATATCAACTTGGCAATAATGATTACTTTTTAGCAAGGCTTGCAGAGTGTTATTGTCAACCCATTTAATTCATTTTTATCAAATAACGAAATAACCCATCTCGATAATTAAAGTATATATTGTCCTTAAAAAATGATAATAGGAGTGTTATTTCAAACTAAAAATATTGGATTCTGATTTTATACAGTTGGATGATGGTCATTCATTGTAAATATTTTATACTTCAAGATTCTTTCAATAAGTTTTTTTTTTAATGATAGTAATGTGGCGAGACAAACAAAGAATCTTTGACAAACTAGTAAAACAAATTATTTGTTCTGTAAACAATTTCAAAAATTAAGAACTTTGAAATTTTAGATTTGAATAGCTTGATTCCGAATATCGAACGACTATCAGGAAGAACAAGAATTTCTATTCAGTACAGGTGCAGACAATCGACCATTTTCAACGATTCTTTCTTGCGCTTCCCTCTGTAGTAAATCCGGGATATAGAATACGTACAAAGAAAAAAAATCCAACCAATAAAAGTCGGGGAAATACTAAAAGGCCCTTTCTTATAAGAACCATCATCCATTGCGTGCATTGCCTAAAATTGCTGATCGGCTGCTCACTCCCGGTCACACTGCAGGCAAATAAAAAATATCAAGCAGTTTCTCCTGGTAGCGTAAAGGTCACCTCTACAAATCATGCGCTCGCTCGAAAGAGAATCAGTTGATCATTGCCCTCGCTGGGCCTCTGTTTATCTCCGACTGCCAGCCAATAGGAACACAGGGCGAACGCTCTAGGCTCCGCCTAGTGAAACCTGCGCAACCATTTGCCCAGCCCTTCTTTTTTTTCCCCCTTTCTTTTTCTTCTTTTTTTGTTACTTATTCAGATTGCACTGCATATACATATGCAGGCATGATCAATGGACAGGGGAACAAAACACTTGAATAGCATGGCCGGGTCTAGAATTCGATGCGGTACATCAGGTTATTTTTTTTCTTCCGCTGTTTTATAAAGAATTCGCGGGCAACGATAATTTAAGATTTCTTAAGAGACGCAATAAATGAGTTTAATATGTGAAGTGGCCAAATTTCTTGAAAGGAACATGATCCATTTGCAGATTGTGTGTCCAGGAAACAAAGTTTAGATATAATATTTGTAAATTTGCGATGATAGGAACAAATTTTAGAGTGAAAACACGTGATATTTGTGTGTACAACAAACAAAAATTTATAATTAGTTTGATTTATATAAAAATTTATGAATTATTTTAATAAAATTAAATATACCATATGAATTTATTAAGATAATGTGCATCAACGATGAAAATACATCTTAAATTATGTTACATTTATATATTTTCTTACAGAATATTCGTCGAATGCAATTTTTACAATTTTTAAAACACTTTGTTCAATCAACACCGCCTATGATTTAGCTATTATAGAAATATCTGCTAAAATAATGCCTTTCATACGAGAGTTTTTCATATTTTTTTTTACTACAATCGTGCTTTATTTATAATGGTTAATTTTCAGTAGTAAATCAACTTTATAAATGGCATATGACAATTTATATGTAATTCAGTTTTAAAAATGCATGAATAAACATTAATATACTAATGATTACTGCTTCCTATGAAATACTCACGATGCTTGCAGGCGGAAAACGCTGCGTTAACATTTGTCTCTAACTTACGTGATCGCTACATTTGACTCTGACCAATCGCTATTCAAAATATACTTTTAACAGCTGGTCCAATCGTCTTTCGATTACTTAAGATACCAAAGTCAAAACTGTGCACGTCAACAAGAATTATCTTACTTTCGAGATCGTTTTAGTAAATGGAAAAGTGATCCAGGCCTTATTACATCCTTCAATAAAAGCTAAATGTGTACTCTGGACTTAGTGTATGCTGTAATTCAAAAATTTGTGCAACAACATGGTTAAAATAGTGAATCAAGAAACGCCCATCAGTTCTTAAATGATTCATTAACCGCTATTTCTCTAGAAACGAACTATCAAACACAAGAAATGGCACTATACAATGCAATCAACGCCTATTTATTCGGCGATTATGATAGCAACTGCAAGCAAAATTCAAAATTCTATTTCATACTAGAATTGTCTGAACTCGGATCACATTGAACTTTCACCTAACCCGAGGATCGTATTTCCCAGATGTCTATTATATTAAATAAGAGGGGGGGGGGAGGATTACTGATAAATTGCAGAAGAAATTTAATTAAAATTCCAATAAACTAAGACTATTTGAAGTTTATGAATCTCATTTAAAATTGAAATGCATGAATTATTAAAAATCATTATGATAAAATAAGATAATATAAATCACTAATGTTACATTAAAATAAGATGCCACATATTCTCCAAGCAGTTGTTTTGTTGTTGTTACTAATGAAAATGCGAAAAAAAATCTCTCTATTGATTTATCATTTTATAAGTAAATACCGTTCAGGCTAAATATAATCAAACTTTCCAGTCATAACCAGCCTGGAAATGCAGACTATTGATATAAAATATCATTCCCATGTTCGTAGACAAACAATGTTATTTTTAAAATATTTCGTTAGATTAGTTAACGTCATAGAATTCATAAACCACTTTTTTATATTAAATCTTTCGGCAATGGATGATTTGATCACTATAAAAATTAAGCCATTTACTTTAATTAAAAATAACGATTGCATATTTTCGGAGACACAGTTTCATTTGAATATGTAAGGTATCATTAAAGTGTGCAAATAACTTATCGGTTAACTTTCGGTTTCGGTTAACTTTAGCATTCATTATACCCACGTTAATAAATAGCATCCTAAGCCCTTTATTTATATCTCATCATTCTAAGAAGACTAGCTCTACTTACACAAAAACTATTTTTTTTAAAAAAAGGGAAAAAATTGTTTAGATATCTGGGAAAAAAAGACAAAACAAAAATATTATCTTTTTCAGAATATTCAGGAGGATGTAATCATCATTCAACTAGTGTATCAACTTAAGTGTACGTTCCAATTATACAGACAGAACATAAATAAGCATCCTATAGATAGATTTGTAAGTTAGTCATAAGATGATTTCAATAAATATCTAATTTCTTTGTATATTGATTAACTCCTACAAAAATATTAACATCTAAGATGAGCATATACACAATTTAAGAAATTATCAAGCAGACCTTATATTAATTTAAAATATTTTTCAAGACTTATTTATTCAAAATTGAAAACAAATTGTTACTATTAATAATAATGCATTTTAACTTTTAAGGTTAATATCAATTAACAGTTAAAAGTCATTAGCAAAGTTTAAACGTGAAAGACTGATCTTAATTCTACGAAACAAGGCGAATTAATAAATGGATATGAGACAAGACGAACCATTTTAAAGTCAGTGCAGAATGTTTTAAATGGAATATATTTACAAGGCTCAAATTTTTAAATATTTTCTAATCTTTTAGCAAGAAAGACACCGAAATAAAGCGAATTATTGAACTAGAAACAATACATGAATAACAATTTAGTTGAACATACTGTGCACCTCATTTTCAGACCCAAAGTATTTTTGTTACAAATACATTTAATTCTTTACCATAACAGTTTACTCAAACTTATTTTTGCTATAGACGTTAACAAAATGATAGGCAATTTCAAATAATACAAGAAAATAGAAACATTAAGAATGGTATTTGTAATTAATTTAAATCGACAAACGTTAAGATTAAGATTATCAACATTAATTTAAATCAAAAAGAATCAAAAGATCTCAAAATTTTTTAAAATTTCAAATAACGTCTTATATCTATATAAATTACTTCCGAATTCCTTTTAAAAAATAACAGTAGATTTTACAAAGCTTTAATAATGAGAAAAATAAGTGAACTCCTCTGCTTCCAATTCGACATTGTATGATGTTTTGTTTTGAATAATAATTGCTAAGTGATCTCTTGAACCATGCAACAAAAAAAGTCGACGATTCGACGTGTGAACAGTGTGGATTTCTTACGAACAATTAAATTCTCAGAATTTCCTATTTTCCAGCAATTTATTAATGTGAATACAAATATTTTTTTTAAAAAAAACTTTAAAATAAATCAGGAAGAATTGTGAAACACGCATATATTAATGAAACAGGAAGTCAGGTCCAAGATCAGTGATATTATTTAATCAGAAAAGCCATTGTTTCAATGGCAAAATTTCCTGATAAAAAGAAATTATCTTTAAAAAAAAACTGAAATAAGTGCATTGCTCAGTTAAAACTTCAACCAATGTTTGGTATTTAGAAAATTACAAGTATGTTTTTGTTTGAATTTCAATCTATGTACATCTCCGTTATACTTCTTATTCAATTTTAAGTAATTAATACATTCTAAAATCTTATATAATGAAATATATATATAATTGCATTATTTTAAAAGATTACAGTAAAAAATTAAACTCCGCATCAACTAACGCAAAATATTCCACAAAATTTTAGAAACACTATTTTGAAGTACTTGAAACTAAATTTACCAATACTATATTGACACATTATATTTGTTATTAGAAAAAGGCCCTTTCGCTGCCTGTGGTAGGTTTAACGTTACATAAACTATCGAACGTAGCCCAAAATGCTGTTGCCATATCAAATTAAACTCACTGAAAAAATATAAACAGATGAGCATCGATAAGAGATTTCTTAACCAGCTTATTTTTTCTGAAAAACGATTAGAATCTGCCGAGATTCTTGGATTGTAATAATTACGACGTTTCACAAACCAAATAGGAAACTGAATATTAACAGTAGACAAATGGCAACCTAATGACAATATACATCTGGTTTTCTAATAAAAACCGCAAAATGAAGTACAACTAAAAGGAACTGAGCCTCGCTCAAGCTTCGAAATTTCCACACAACAGTTTTAAAAGAAATCGCATCTTTTGTTCCTCCTATTTTTATTCGTATGGGTCTTTCAAACGGATTGCATGGTTCGCGTCGCTTCGCATGACTGCACATTATTGTCTTCGTGAACAAAAGAAAAAGAAAAGCAGACGATTCCACGAACAGGTTATTTGAAACGGAAATGGTATCTATTCAAGGAAAAAAAAATTAAACAAGGAAAATTATAGGGAGTAAATGCATATCTATATTTTATCAAATAAACATGAAAGTGCACAGCTTGCCAGTCTTTCATGGTTAATCTTTGCATCAATAACGAATAAAATTCGAGCATATAAGTCCAACTTTTAAGAAAAATTTATAATATGACAGCAGTTTAAAATTTCCATGCCTCGATGATATGACCTATTCCATTCTTACCTCTCTCCATTTAAATAAATGTTAATAATAGATTGTAAAGCATCCTAATATTTAGTTTACAATCTGTCAACTCCATCATTCGCCTTCATTTCCAAGGTTGTAGAAATAAAAAGAACTTTAAACTAGACTAGAGCAACGCAAGAATTGTATCAATTTAATCCTATTGCTATAAATAATTCCGAGTTAGAACGGAATTAACTGTCCATTATGATAGAGTGGCTGAATCTAGGCAGAAAACTATTCGAAACCGCAGATTTGGGTTGAAATGGTCTAGTCGATGGCGAACCGTTTACTTGCCTAGTCGAAAGCGTGCATGTGCCATTCCAACTGCGTGGGCGGTGGATGAGGTTGAGTAAGAGAAATTGATTGATTAACGTCAGCCCCGCACCCTCCTCAATCGATCCTGGAATCCTAACAACCCGTGGAGACCTGCGCAGTTCAGCTCTCGTTTGGCTGTATCACGCACAATCGGAATATCTTGGTGGAATCTGTATCATGGAAAATCTCTGCTGCTCTCCGAAACATTTGCTAAAATGCATTATACTCATTCAATGGATTATACCAATTATCACTCAGCCTATTAAATAATAAACGTAATATATACCATGTACACTAGATTTATAATGATATACATATATTTCGGTTAAATGTATCGTGGTTCGCGTACACGATAAATAAGAACTGTGACAGCTCTTTCAAGAATAGTGGATATAAAATTATTTAACGAAAAATAAATGATATGAGATATCAATTTACAACTGAAAATGAAATATCCAAAGAGCTATGCAATAAAAACAAAGTTTTCTATATTCGATAACTGACTAATCTTGTTGTAGAGAATTGAAATCAGAACAAGTTGGCTCTTTTCTTTGCAGAGGAGTTAGTTGGATCAAGTTAATAAAATAAATAACAGAACTATCACAATTTTTTCCCAAAAAGCTCAAAGAAATATTTTAATGCAAAACACTCTGAAGAAAGGATTTCAAAACTCTTCGAACTAGAATTTCAATTTATCTAACTTTTAAACATTATGTAACAATATTTTTAAAATAATAATTGCTATTTGTAACTACATAAAATTAAATAATCATATATTTATTTAGGCGCATTATATTTAGATCATTACATTTCATTCAGTATATATATATCCGCTCCTTTAACTTTAAAAAAAAGTTCAAAAGTTGTCATTAGGATTTAATATCACTTTCAGGAGTAAAATCAGGTGTTTCAATTCACATTAAAAATTTATCCTTGTACACAAGAGACCTGTAAAAAAATAATTTCTGCTATACTGAATAAGCCAATGATTTCGAATTATTTCATGTAAACCCAAAAATGAATATTAATTACCGTTTTATCAGGTAATAATATAAGAATCGACAACCCTTTTTAATAGACAAAGACTATCTATAGCATAACAATTGAATTGTATGCTTAATATTTTCCATTTCTTCTTCAACAACAACAAAAAAAAAAACCTCCCTTCAGATTTATTGGTGACCAGTTCGAATATTTTTAAAAATTAGAATATTCATTTCCCACACAATTTTCGAAGTTATTAATTTTAGTGCTAATTACATTTGCTTTGCAAATCCAATTAAAGTTAATAATTCACTAAAGTAACACTTAGAATACATGATAGTAAAATGTAATCATTCACAACATCAAAACATTAAACAATACAAACATATTTGAAATTCATAGAATCAATATAGCACTAAAAAATGTCAGTGATATGCATTAATGGAACATATAAAAATATACGAATTAAAAATAATGACTGAGCGCACTTTATTATTCAGATGAATTATTTGCTACAATCTAACTTTCTTATACTTAGTAAAAAGTAACTGTATTTGAATGTAAACAATACAGGAGTAAGTTGAGAAATCTAACATAATTAATGTTATTTTAAGTCCAAGGCAACATTTTAAACGTATGATTGTTTTATTCAAATGAGATTACCTATTAAAATGAATCCATATGTGAAAAATGTAATTATATTCCATGTGACAATGGATTCACAATTATTTAAGATTAATTTTGTTCCGTTATACTGTATACACTTTTATTTTTACAAAGTTTAATTATTATATTTTTATGTCATTCATCAAAAATCCTATTTCTCTCGACTTGAAATCTATCGACCACAATATGAAATCTTTTCAGAAACCGGCTCTATATTTTTCATCATCCGAGAAGAAACGATTTTTCATCTCGAGTATATTCAAAATCAATCGCGAATGATCTACGCTCACAATCTTATCAGGGGAATTCGAAGCTGTCGATATCCAAAAATTAATAACATTTAACCTACCGAGATAAACATCCAAAAACGTATACCCTGAAGTGAACAAACGCTACGTGAAAAGCAGTTCAACAACTAGAAGTAACTAAGCGATACACAGCCAGGTGCCGAGCAAACGTTTCCTGGAGAATTCAGTCGATCAGACCCATAATGCACCATTCCAACCAGCCACGAGTAGCAAGCTGTAAAGAAACGTGCATGACGACACCTCCAAAGCAGGGTAAGTTCAACGCAACTGTTTTGCTGCTTCGGCCAGATGTTCAGAAATGACACTAAGAAATTTCGAACCGAACCAGACATTCAGATCTTCTCTCATACGCAGGCGCGTTAACACACTGCACATAAACGTTGTTTCTCCGTCTGTTGAAACTTGACTGACACACGGTATGATGAATAATATTTTTACAGAGGAAATAATTTTATTCTTGTAGATTTGTAATCGAATTTATATTTAAGAAAGTGAATTTCGTTTACTTATTAAGAAATTTTAACTCCTATTAAAATCTGAAAAATAACAGTATTTAAATTTTTCTAACTTTATTTCATTTAATTTTATGTTATAACTGGCAGATGAATCTAGATTATTGTACAACCCATAAATTATCTCATTTCTTCTAAAAAAATAATTGGCAGAAATCATACAATATTTCACAATACTTAGCATGAAAGCACTCTTATTTTATCTATATAATTTTCTTGTTAGAAATAACTGCATTTAACTACAAAGCACTTTATTCATTAAAATTTTGAACTATACTTAACAATAAATATCCGTATTTACAAACCAATTCCTACCTTTGAAACGAAAATAGACTTACCAAATATTTAAAACTAACTTGCAACATTGTTTAGTATTTAAAGTGGAATAACAAAGTGAGTTAATGCACATAAAATCATTATAATCTATCATTCTTATATTCATAATTAAACCTTACCAAAACATGTTACTAAAGATGCAGTAGAAAGATTAATTTTATAATACATCACATCTTTTTCTCATTCGAACAATTCTAAATTCAAACAGCAATATTTTAGCATGGCACTAAAATGTGCAATTAATTCCCCTTCCCTCACTATCAAACAGGAAAATCTTCCCAAATATTTCGTTTCCTCAAATTACTTTGTTCATACCTGTGCAACTAAAGGACATAAGAATTATTTTAACAAACAATTATATGGCATATCCATGATACTTGCTGTTGTTTCAATACATATACATATAAGAGCATTAATGACACCTAAAGAATCAATGTGTTTCTAAATAATTTTATCTTTCAAATTATTTGCTACTTGGTCGCCTTCGGTGAACAGCTGGTTCACTGAGGTATTATTGACTATAATACCATGAAATTACTAATTGCTGAAAATGTATTAATTCAGTTGTTTAATATATGCTCTGCTCATTGTGTGCATGAATCTTCTAATGAAGGTAAGTCCCATGACATCAGAACGTTATTAGAAGCGTTAAGATCTGATTCATCCATCTCATTATTTTCGCAGCGTCGTAACTAATTTGAATATGTTAATAATTTACAAAATGAATAAACATAATCTTTCTTTTAGTTTTCGGCAATGGAAGAAAACCACACGATTAAAAAAATTGAAGGAACAATAAAAACGGGTTTGAATCTCATGGTAACAATATAATAAGTTGTTAAAAGTTAATTTTTCTTTAAATTACCGAAATTCAGAAAAAAAAATTTAATATTAAAGTAGAATTATTGAAAAAAAAATTTTATCTTTTAAAATATAGTAATCATTTTTGTGCAGTATTTCGAAATTTATTACAGTCAAATGTAAAAAGTCCGCTTAATTATTACTTCAAATTCCAAATTTTTTATCCATCAAAGTATAGCAAAATCTCGCTTAATGGACACCTCTCGAAACGAATGATTCGCATTATAAGCAAAACAAAGGTAAAAAAAAAAAAAAAAAAGTCTGGCATCACATGGCAGTGTTTCGCAAAACGAGTAGAAGACACTGCGGCATCACAAGCTGGATTGGTCTTGTGTTTGAAGAGAGCTCTTTATCTACAAGGAAACTTAGGGGCCAGATAGCATTGCGGAATTGCCTGTGGAACCTTAATCGACGAATTTGTGTCCCTGGCCAAGTTTATGGGATTGGAGTTGGATACTAACGACATCGATTAGCTGGGTGGAAGAACATGGCCATAACTACATTCTTTATCACAGCAAAAAGCTGCAAGGGAGGTTAGTTCAGCGGCGAAACAAACAGCAGAGCAACAACCTTCAATAGAATAATGGAGATATTGAAAAAAAAATGTGCAGTCGCTGCATCGTATGTTGAGAAGTTTCAAGCTGACATATTAGGAGTACGTGTAAGCGTCGAAAATTAAATTAATACTAATTCTGTCGGTCAATTTCGCCAAATTATGAAGTATTGACAAATGGCTTTAGATAATTTTTTTTGTAAGAAAAACACATTCATAATACGTTATATTATTATAAATTTGCTTGAGTTTTTCGAAATGGAATGCGGTATTCATATTACAAGATTTGAAAACTAATTATACTCGTTTAATTAGGTTACACTGTATATACCAAGTTTGAAAGTTCTACGCCAAACGGTCTACCCCCTGTAGAGCACCAATACACACGCCCTCATCATTATTTGTTGAGATTTAATTAGATTTGAAATTTTGACTTGCGATAAAATAAAGTTATTGATTATGAGCAAATGCGAGTTGCTGAAATTATTATTAATGCTTCCGTAATCTTTCTTCTATCATAAGGTTTCCGTAATTAACTTATATCTTCTAAAATACATTAGATATTTCCATTACGATCATTATTTGCAGGATAATAAATATGACCGTTTCGTCCCTCAGAATATATGATGCGAAAAGGGATAATACGCATATGCGAACTCTGGTGAAATCTGAAACTAAGAAAATTGACATGAATTCTAAAAAAATGTTGTACAACTTCACCAAAACTATTTTATAGTATTTATTAAAAAAATTAATTCAACCTTAAAATTTGATGAATTTGAATTCGATTAAAATTTTGAATCGATTCAATCACCAATAATGTTATTAAGAGTTCTAAGAAGAAAAACGGAGGATGGATGAAGCATTTTTTTAACACCAAATGCATAACCTTAAATCTAATGCCGGTTTTTCTGTTTCTGAGAAAAGACTAGAGCAATTAAACTTATGAACAGTTAATTATTTTTAAAGAGAATATAATTAAAAGCTGAAAATAGAAAAGGAGGAAATACTTGTAAACCAAAAAAAAAGGGTTTATAACAAAACTTTAATCATCAACAGGTGAACACAGGTTCTCAAACTAATGATTAATTACATGCAACATCAAATGACAGTAATTAATTTTTCAATATCTGAAGATAATAACTTTATGATATCAGTATATCAGAAAAATTATATTTAAATACACATTTAAAGCCTTTAACAGGAGAAAATCCAAATTAACATACTTGTTTTCAAACACACACTAAATTATTTGATTTAATAATTCTTTTAAATCAATACATTAACTAGAAATTCGTAAGTGTTTCTATTTTGGATGTTTAAAGGGGAGGGAGGGGGGGAAATGAAGGATAATAAGCCAAATAACAGAAATACTAAGGTTCAATCCAAGTCTAACCTTAAAAGTGGGATCCGCACAGGGCCTCTCAATTATCCAACCAGATAGGGGAAAAGAATTCAATAGCACATCTAGTACGCGTACCATCTTATCTGCCTCGCGTTGCTACCAATAGCGGAAACGTAGGAAGAAAATGATCGATGCGGGACCAAGCAATCGATAATCTAGGCTTTGATACAGATACGTTGCCCTGGCAACGGGGGATAGCTCATCCCTTTATATGGCACGCATCTATTATTTTCTTTCTTCTATTCATTTATTCGGGAAAATGTGATGAAACTTAATATGAAATAAATGGCATCGCATATCCAATGCAATCCTTTAAAAAAATTGATGTTTTATATTCCTCAAAGTTAATAAAAGACCATAAAATAAAAAAAATGAATGAATTAACTCAATTCTTAAACATTTGCGAAAAAAAAAAACTACACGTGTTAGGGTTAGAAGAAAAGAAGCACAGAAAGTAGCTTTTATGTCAACATAACAATTTTAAAAAACCCACCATATTGGAAAATTCTGGTTCGTTAGAAATAAGGTAGATTCAACTGCTTTTTCCCCACTGGATTTTGTCACTGAATGTACTCTAACTTCTCCTTAATTCATTACTAAACTATCGGCACTTACTACTTATGCCTGAACTGAATACAGAAATTCCTCTCAATAAAGCTAAAAACAAATAAATCCTACTACTGACAAACGCGAAAGTTTATATATTAGGGCAAACATATGTACAGCGAACTTAAATATATCATAGCATAAAAATTCCGTATGCGCGCTGTTTGAAATTGAATAGACTACTCCAAACGATGCTATGCTGAATTTTGATTCAAAGGAGATAATTTATTCATTGTTTATTGCAGGAAAAGCACTGTTTGCAGCTTTTAATTCATTTTACTTTTAGTGTGAGTGTTGTAAAAAAAAATATTTCAGCTAGCATTATAGCAAAAAAAAGGATAATCGTTTAGAAATTCAACGTGAGCGGTACATCATAGAAGAATTAACACTGAAATCACAACTAGAGTAAAACAATGTTCTATCGGAATAAAAAACAAAATTACTAAAAAAATAGAAATATTTTTGTAATTTGTATATAATTAACACTTTTTTTTGTTAACTAATACGATTTTAAAAGACTCAAATAGCTTTATTTGGACAACCGACTTCAAAAATCACTAATCGAAAATGTCAAGAGCTACGCACAGGATTAGCACTAAAATCTGGGAGGGCGGGGTTCTGTTTACGTATAAGCCGAATATTAAAATACGCGCAAACTGCACTCAAAACTTAAAAATATACACCCAAATAACAATAGAATAACAAAACATTCTAGTTTTAATAATGGAAAAGGCAGGCAAATAACAATTCAATATTATAAGCAGCTATAGTATCTTAAAAAGTTAATATTTATATTCTGTAAAAAAAATATTTTTATTATTGGAAGGATTTAGCAAGACGAATTCAAAAGTTAAGGAGAAAATCACTTCCTGGTGTATTTTTAATTTAAACGCATGCAAAATAAAAGGCACGGTTCAATGAAAACTCAAAATAACTATCGATACAATTTTTTAACAGATTTTTAAAAGAAAGATACGGATTTTTAGTTAAAAATATCAATACAAAGTTTGTTTGTTTTCCGCCAATAAAAATAAGATTATTTATTTCCGGCATCTTTTTCAAATTATTCAGTAACTAGTTACATTTTTTTTTTTTTTTTTTTTTTTTTTTTGCGTTTCTTTTTCTTTTTTCGATTTTTTTTTGTCCTTCCCTCCCACCCTGAACATTTTTTTCCTACTTTTCCAGAGCATCATAACTCTTCACATGCGCATAAAAATTTATTGCATCTAACATAGTTCTAAGAATAATTAAAAAATCTTCTTTCAGAGTTTCAAAAAGCATATTCTCGTTGGTATTAAATTCACTATTCATAGCCACATGACAATAGGAGAATTATTTTTTTGCAACTTCTCAAAAATCAAACAGGATTCCAAACACCACAATAGAAATAATCTAAATGAATTTCTTCATTAAATGAATCAAGCTGCTGTCCCTTGTAATCACGTTTTAGTTTCCTCAAAAAAATTTCAAATAGGATTTTTGAAGGTTCTAAATACACAGAGAAAATTGAAGTAATTAAAAAGTTGAAACAAATCAATCACTCGTTTTTCACCTGATGCGGCACAAGTTTTCAATAAATATGAACTTAAACAAGATGCATCTTTTCAAATAATTCTTACGTAGTATTCAAATAATTCTTATGTAGTATTATTCTTAAAAATAAACCCCCAAAATTAAATTGTATTTTTTAAAAAAAATTTAATAGTTTTGCATTAGCATTCAAATAGTTTAGTTTTAGACACTATTCCAATATCGGATTTTATTTATTTATTTATTTTATTTTTGGAAATTGGACTGATCAACGAGGAAATGGTGAATTAACTGAGTAGAAAAGGGATGACCTTTCGCGGTTTAATAATAGTAAATGTTAATTTTTAGTGTTATGGCGACGATTTTTCACTTACAATATTAAAGAATGTTTTTCAGATGAAAAAGCAAATTTAAAACTTTCCTGTACTTTCCCGGTTTTTAAGAAAAGTTTCAAAATTTCTTGCACTTGCTCTTTTTTTATATAGACTATTTCCCCGTGTCTTCCGGGTTCTCTCTAAGCCACACCAATTATTTAAAACACTGGTCGCCGAGTTCCTTAAATATTTTAAATACAGCAAAATATAATCATTTTATTCATAATGCAATAAAATTTCACAAATTTCATTAAATGACAAACTTATTTTCATTCGTAGATGTAATTCATTAAAAGGATTCACGGACAAAAATGTACAACAGGATTAATAATAGGATTTTTTTGTTAATATTACATCTCTTAAATGTTGATTTATTAGATCAATTTCTTTTTATGCAAGCTTGTTTTATTTGCATTAAAGATTTTTGACTACCGATGTGCTTTTTCCAAGCTAAATTAATATAGAAATGAGCGAATAGTTAATTTTAACCCTTGCTTGCTACATTCGCAAGAGGGTGAGGAAACACGATTTTCAAATAAAATGAAAAAAAAAAAATTAAGAGCATTTCCCAAACAAATGGCATCTCGCTAACTAGGTATAATTTAGATATTTTAAATTGGTATTAGCAAAGGGGGAAAAGAATTAAAATTAGCGAATACAAAAGATAGCAATGTCGTGAATATCACAACGATAGTCTTGTCTTCTTCTTTCAGACAAATAACATTCTTCTTTCAGACAAATAATTTAATCGTTAATCAATTTCGAAACATTAAAATTAAATGCTTTTTCCCCCACTTTATCTAACAACCAAACGGTTAACGGTTTTATGAAGGGGGAAGAAATCCGGTGATAACATGAGAAAATTTTTCTCCAGAGTGTACTGATAAACCGACACGCCAGAAGATAAGCATTGTATTTCAACTTGATTACATCCAAGCACGGACAAAGGTCTTTGCTGATAGCAACAGCTTATCAAATTCTTCTGTAACAGAACTGGTGGTTCAGCACACAAGCAAAATGATAAATCTTACCTGACAGAAGGTAAAAGTCGGAATTAATTTTGTTTACACAACTCGAGATATTTACTATAATTAATATTAACACTATGACATAGCGTTGGAGTCATAAAAATTTCGAACAAATGCCAATGACAGCACATTGGTGTCAAGCGAATTTTCAATAATGATGTTTTTTTTTTATTTTAATTATTTACAATATCATTTTAATGAATTGACTTTATGAAAATTAAAATTACGTTCACTCAAAATTCTCGAAAAATCGCCAGTAAACGGTACCAAACAAAAGAATTCCAATCTAATGTGCGGACGTCATACTGTTACTATTTTATCTAGGCATGTCGATTATTTTAAAACAATCAATGGAATAGGTCATGCCTGAAGCAAAATCTGCCTTTTTGCTAATTCTGCTTTTGCGCTGATGTTATAACGGCATCAAAAATATTTCTTCAGAGACTTTCATTTTTTGTGGTGATAAATTATGCGAATGAACCATGGAATCTATAAACATCAAAGGAAGGGCTAAATATGCACGCTGTTAATCCTTGAACGTCGTTTTTTTAGTGGTGTTATTAAATTAAGGTGAAAATGGTGGGAGGAAAAGTGAATAACGATGAAAAAGATTCTCAGAATTATGCAAAATTATAATGAAGGATAACAAACGTGCATGACTTTAAGACGAGTAAATAGGCACCAGCCTTTAAAGATGTTAAAAAAATCATTATTAGTAAGGATCTTATAAAAAAAAGCATTAAATTACATCAAAGTTTATTAAATCTTCCAAATAATTAATAGCCATAAAAGCAGTGAGAAATTCCAGACTGCGCATCCCATTCGGAAATATTTATGAAGCAGATTTCACATAATAATAAACGTTAAAAATAATCATCAGACTAGAAATCGTAAAAATAAATGACCTGTAAGGTACGTTAAAATTCATTATTTGATAATTTAATTTTTTATATAGAGAAAAGTATAAACAAAAGGGTTTTTTTTAATCTTCGCGAAAACCCACTGAGTCACAACTCAGATCTGCATCATTGACTTCGGCGAAAACAACAATTTACGAATAATAAGCAATTCTTTCGTGACAGGTCTTGCATTCCGAAATGCAGGACTTTTTCTAGCATTTTTGGTCATATACAAATTCAGAACTTACACAAACCAGAATCGCCGCATCAGTCCAGAAATAGTACTCGCAGCATTCAAAAGGCAAAGTTCAAAACCTTGCCTTGGTAAAAGGTTGATGAACAAGTAGAAATGTCGATCCTATCAGAGCATGTTTCTTTACAGGCAAAGAAATAAATAAGATTTTTTTTTTTTTTTGGACGACGGATGCAAATGAATCCAGTCAAATCATTTGGATTCTTCAAGGGGAGCAGTGACATAAGATAGAATCATTTTCCGCATACATTAACACATCATAAGACAATAAAAGTCCTTGATTGAAGCGTTTACAATAAAGAAAATGCATCAACATAAGTAAGGATAAGCAAAAGATACTTTATTTTACTAAAACAAAAGTTTCTTTCGGTAATGCAAAGAGCTAAAAAAATGCAAACTACTTTTAGCACGTCATATTCAACCAATTGTACTCTCATTAATTCATTTAGAAGAGACAATAGAAGTCAATATCCGAAACTAATTGTAGCATCAATTTTCGATACATTAAATAAATTTTAAAAAATCTTAGGGTTATTGAAATAATTACCTTTAAAAAAGCTAGTTAAATCATTTTCTCAAACTATAACAAAAATTTAGAATTTGAATTTAAACAGAAGTGCATCAAATTAAAGAATATAATGAATCTAACTATACAAAGAATTCAAAACACTGCAAGAAGCAATAAATTAAATTAACAATCTAAGCATAAAACCCATTATTTAATTTTACATTCTAAATAACTTAATCTTATCTGAAGAAATTCGGTAAATACTACAAGAAAAATAAAACTTGCATTTCCTCTAATTACCATAAATAATACAATCATATCATTAATTCAACTATTATAATTTATAATTACTTCTAGAATTAATGAAAATAACTATCCGAAACAAGCCCACAATTTACAAAACAGGATTGTTAATTTCAAATATTATTATTAATAATAAAGATGTGATTGAAATGCATCGAAGTTCTTTTTGATTTCAATTAACATCGGAAGGTGAATAAAAGATTCCTTCAATCTTTATTTCCCAAATTTTACGGCTTAAGATTTCAGATGTGAAATACGCTCTCCTACATAAAGAATTCTTCAAAAATTCTTTTTGCACATCAACTAAAATAAATGGCAAGAGCAAACGTAATATAATTATTTCTTTCCCTCCAAATAATTTTAATTCGAAATATTTATTGTATCATATGTGACTGACGGAAAAAAGTGGATATCAAGAAAGCGATACAAAAAGCGCGGAGAAAAAATGCAGACGTTACAAATTAAAGTCAATACATATCAAAACTACAATTCAATAAGATTTTATATTCATTTCAAAATATTTATAAAACTAAGATATCCAAAGGCATGATTTTTTAAAAGACACCCTAAGAAATGTTTTTCAATGTATATGGGATAATAAATACTGCGAGGAAATTAGTAATTATTTGGAAATATACCTCACGAATATTTTGGCAAACATTTCTTTAACGGTCAATGAACTTTACTGGCATACCTAGGAAATGTTACTAACTATTCCATTGTTTTTTTACAGGCCTACTTTAGGCATGACTTACAGTTTTATTTCTAGCATCAGTCACAACATGACAAGGAGGTTCATTTTGTGAGCAAGAATCAGCTGTGGAAAAAATCTTAGAGACATCTCAAACCTGAGACCTCATTTTCTTAAAATGCATATTTCTCTGCTATTTTGCCGCTTTGCCAGATATTTTCTTTGCAGATTTTTCCTTGGTCTTAATTGTTTGTCATTTTTTTTCTTTGCTATTCTTTGTTGCTGAATCCACGTTTTAGAAAGATTTATGTCTATTTTATTTTCATACAATTTAATTGTAGATTCTTAAAAAGTGGTAAAAAGTCGGAAATCCTCTCTTCGTCTCCCCCTCCCCAATAAAAAATAGCAGAAAACAGAAAATACGCGAGAAAATCATAAATTACAAGAGCATTTCGCTCATCAATAAAATCATGATGATCAATACATAAGTTATAAAGGTTTTTAATTTCCCTTCTCCAAATGTTAATGTGGAAATATTAAAATAAAGTTATTCGCATCGTTCCATTCCATAAGTAAAAGTCGCTGTTCTAGCCGATTGTTTTATCTGGAAATGAAAAAAGTAAATAATTTACTGATAAGAGTTTACGGAATAAACATAATTAAAACTACACAAATCACCCAGACGAATTTTTAACTCAATGAGATAGATGGGATAAAAGTAAAAAAAAAAAAGTTAAATTACTATGCGAAACAAAATTTTTATAATATATTTATATTTTATAATATTTTTATAATATACCTTTTAAGGCGTAGCAATAATAGCTAGATATACGACAATAGAGATGAAAAGTTATAACGTCATCCATACTTTTCTCAATCGACAAATGAAATAAATATTTAGAAGCATAGTTTAGTTTTTACAATCTGAAAATTCATTAAAAATAAATTTAAAGTGCTAAATAGCTTTAAAATTTATCCAGCAATTTTCATGTTTTAGAACATATCACGGATTGAGGATCAAAGGAAATTTTAATCGCATATGGCGACTCGTAGAAATTCTATGATTAGGAAAGTCAATGAGTATCACAAACAATGCAAGTTTCCGTAAAAATATTATTACGATCAGAATATTCTGAAAGTTCGGATCGAGATATTAAAATTCATTTTTGGGTAGCTATTACGTATGTGTATGAATTGTTATCGATGTCATTCATGTTGCTTTATGTCATAATTTAGATTTGAAATAATGATTTCTGTATAAGAGAACAAAAGGCAGTAATTATTTCAAAATGTCTAAAAAATAATAATAACTTTTTTCAGAAGAAGAAAATATAAAAACAGTGTCCATACAAGTATATAGACATACGCACTGAAGACAATTATTTCCGCTATGTCTAAAAACATTCAACCGAGGACCATCCTTTGAACTGCGCAGCTACTAAATCCTCAAGTTTGGCAGCAGGATTCCAAAAACCACTTATCAGACAGATTCTGAAGAACAGGCGGGAGGGAGGACGGTAAAAAAGCTCCCTAAAAAAATACCATTTGGATTGCGAAACACTAGCTCTTGCCGCCGACCTTGGAACCAAGCGCTAAGACAAAAAAAAAAAAAAGCAACGAGTTGATGATACTCGTACTTCACTTAGACCAACACAATTGCTGCTATGAGTCATCCTAGCTCGTCCGGACGCAATGCGGGCCTACCGTTTGAACAGGAAGTATTTCGTCTGGCGATAAAAGCAACAGCGAACAAAACAGGTTTTTTAAAAAATCTTCCTCCCCTTTTTTTAAATAAAGGATTACGGGAGCGGGGGGGGGAAGAGATTTTATTTTTGTTGCATAGATAAATTACTTTTTTCCTTTTGTGCGAGTTCTATTGCAGAAAACGCCAAATATTTTGGTCGTGAAACCATAATTTACAAAATAATAACACCAAACCTATCGCCATCTTTAAACATTCTATTTCCAGTTCCACATGCGACCATGTGGACCGCCAAACAGCATCGGGCAGAAACATTGCAGAGTCCCCTAAGCTTCGATAGCCCGAAGATCCTGACGTTTTTAAATTAACGTTAAAAAAATTATATCAGATTTTTAAAAAATGTAGATAGTTAAATACTTAAATATGAAAGTTACACTAAAAGAAAAAAATTCAAAAGTATGGCTCAAAAAATTCGGGTATATTTTTCCCCCTTTGCGTGTATCTTTTGAAAAAAACTTTTGCTATTCAAATTAGAGCAACTTTTATAAGTTGCCATGCTATCTCGTAAATTAAAATCAATTTAACATTAATCCTAGTATGCAGATTTCTTATATACAAAAAATACGTGTTTTGAACAGTTATATGATTTAGGAAATTTACTTTTAAAAATTTCCATTTTTTTTTTCGTGGAATGTAAGATAAATATGTCAAAAGATAACATTATGAATTAAACAATATCCCCAAGACACAAACGCATTACAATTCTGCAATAAAAATAAAAGTTCCTTTATATCAATATATATATTTTTTACAATGAAAAAAAATAATTTTTGATTGTATTTTTAATGGTAAACCTACTCGTGCATCAGTCATTTTTATACTCTTCCAAATTTGAACCCAATTCTAGTATTACTACATTTATATATCATCATATCCGTCCTTTCAACATAAGTTGATGAAAAGGATTTCCAAATACTCGCTGCTGATCTTTGGAACAGTCATATGAAACTTATAAATGGAAATGGGATCAATGGTTACACAATGCCCACAAAATTAACTATTCAATATATCATGAGATCCTTCTATTTCTTCTGAACTTTATTAAGGGTTTTTTTTTTTTTTTTGAATACGAATAAATTAAACACTTGCGAATATTTCGGTATTCTCGTTCCCTTTTCCCATTGCTAAGATAAAGGCGGATCGGTTATTATTGATTAAGCAATCAAAAACAATAAATTTGGAATAGTAAACTTTAATTTTCGTTATACATAAAATGATTAATATAAAATAAATAACATGATTATGTTAGAGGGGAAAAAGTGCGTTCTTTCATTTCAGATCTGATAATAAAATTCAAATTATTGAGGAAATTAATAAAAATTAAATGACTGTTGAAGGAATTATTAAATAGTTAATGTATCGAAATTATCTATTATCTAAACGAAAGAATTTATGAAAATTTTAATTTTCAATCATTTGTCAAGCTATTATTAATTGATCACTTCTAATAAAATAATCATTTTGAAATCGCAGTATTACGAAATATTTATTTCTCGGTATTTAATTTACTATTTTAATTTACTCAATTATTACAATTTTTAATTAAATTGCTTTCTGTCTTGAATTAGTTCTTTTAAGCAGTAACTGTTTTCTTAAGTAACAGAAGATATTCTGAGAACATATTTTTAAAAGCATACCAATCAACTACATTTTAACACAATCATGTCATTTTATAGCTACAAGGACTTATCAATAGCGGAGCAATAAAAAAAAATTTAATCAAAAGTCAAACTTTATGCTCTCTTGAATCTGACAGCGAAAAAAAAAAAAAGATAATCAAATATGGTAGTAGAATATTTTCATCGTCTATTCAAAAACCAAAGGTTCACTTTAATTTTTAAAAATATTACAAACAAACTTCTGCAGCTAGAGTTGTTAAGGTAAACAATACCAATACTTAAAACAAAAGCCGTCATAATTTATGTATATATTTCAAAGAACATTTTTAAAAATTATACGTTTCAAATAATTTAAGACTTTCGCTGAATAATTATATCAATAAAATTTTTACGGTCATTTTTAAACTGGCTTCTATCAGTTTCACATAAAAGCATCCTTTTCCTGAAGTCGCCATATATTCTTCAACTTATTATTTCCCCTACCCAGTGGAAATAACTGAATATATAGAAAATTTAAGGTTTAAATTTTTCATTTATTTTATAAGAAGACAAAAGTTTAATTTATATATTCAAAATAGTAAGCAAATCAGAATCGCTTTTGTTTCGATTTATTTTAAAAGAAGAAAATAATGAAATTCTGCAGATACTAGTACTCACTGAAGATTAATAATATAGAAATGCAAGATTCGTGAATTATATATATGAAGATAATAATAATAATTAAAAAATAAAAAACGAAACCCCGATTTATCCTAGTTTTGATAACAGAATAAATAGCATTAAACTGCCTTAACTAGCTGGGAATAGCTTAAAATATAAATAGCATTGAACTGGCCTAACATATTGAGAATATCTTAAAAAAGGGGAGGGGGATAAAACCTTCCAAAAAATATATAAATGAGAAAGAAAAAAAATTAACTTCTTTGCTTTGGTTCAATATTGAAATATTTCAGTCTCCTAGACGTTTTCAAAATTTCTTAAATGCTTCCGAAAGCAAATCTATGCTCTTAAATTAATTTCTTGTTATAACTAATAAAAATAAATAATTCATTTTAATAAATTTAATTTTAATATTCTCATTTGTTCTCCTTAAAGGAAATAAAATTATCTTGAGTAGAAGTTTAATTTAGCAAAATCAGAATATTATCACAGAATATTTTCGAGTAGGAGTTTAATTTAGCAAAACAGAATATTTAGCAAAATCAGAATATTCTCACAACACAATTTCGAATTAATCGGACGTTCTCTGTATTTAAAAACGATGATTGGTTTTTACATCAAATATGCAAAAAGAATAAATAAAATTAGAAATTCACATATTTAACTTTAAATCGTAAAAAATAAATAATATAAGTTTATCATCATTTACAGATACGTTGTTACTGGCAAAATAATATAACATACAAAAGGAATTTATCATTTCGGAGATAGAAAACAACTGATGTACGATAATCTTTCGATATGTTAATTTCCGTCGCAATAATTTTAAAAATTTGAAACTGAAAAATAGGTCTAAAAAGGAGCATTTTAAATTACTTCAGCACTTAACAGCACTTCTTTATATTCTAAATTATCAAAGAAATCTAATAATCAGCTAGAAATATCCGGCCCACTGTATTAAATTGAGAATTATTTATGTCCTATTAATTTCATTTCTTTAACTAATACAGTATTATTTCAACTACACAACAATTCCTGTTTGAATTAAATTTAATCTAGAAATAATACTCTAGTTGCATACCTTCATAAATGTACATCGTTAAGCTTTTAGTACCACATGAAATTGCTAATTGCATTTATTCTCATAAACACCGCTATTAATAGTAATTTCTTTCTTCCAAAGCAACATTGCGTGCGTTGAATAGAAATTTTTTTAAACGATTTAGATATGTTTTCGACGTGATAATAAAATGAACCGAGTTCGTTTGTTGTATGCTTATGTAAACACGAATGGACAGACGTACCTGTAACTAATAGCTACAGGAAATGTCTAGAAAATTGAAAAATCAAGTCTGAAACATATATTGCATAAACTAGGGTTTAGACAGCGAATGAAATGTATACAAGCTAATGATGCAATGTCCAAAACTAATGCTTATAAATATAGATTAAGTGCAGTATTAATTTATATTGTCTAATAATTCGTCTGCAAAAGAAAGCTTCTCATCGAGGTATTATTATTATACTTCTAAAATTATACAAAAAATCATAGGATTATTAAAATAATTTAATTTTTCCAATTAATTATTTACAAAATAAAATTCCTACTAACAATTTTTCCACCCCCAAATTAGCTATTCAAAATTAAATATTTTTCTTCTTTTAAATAGTTATTTTTAGACAAAAGAATGTTGGTTCTTCCTAAAGATTAATTTGTTTTAATCTACTACAATGACAGCTTGTGAATGATAGTTTTCCCTGTTTACCAAACTTTTTAACCAATGACCATTTGAAATTCCTAGAATAATTCAAAACTATTATCACTTTATATTTTGATTTCTAAACGTAAAAGGAAATTCAACTATGATCCATCAAAATCGTAACGTGATCCTCATGAGAATAAAAGAATTAAAAGTCATTCAATAATAACGTTATCTCACCAAATTCATTAACCTTTTACGCCAAGTAAACTTGAATAACCTTTAAAAAGAACTGGAATGATAACTGAATCATAAATTCGCGAATACAAAATTCTGAAGGAATAATAAAAGGACTTTTATTCTTAGAAAAGGAAAGTTTGAAATTCTATTGTTGATCATACGTTCAATTAAATGAAAAATTTATGTTAGCTACTCAGAAAAGAATCTTTTAATTTATTTATATGACGACTATCGCAACATTTATTTGACGACTATCGCAACAAAGAATAGGTTTACTCTTATTTTCCACAAATTTAAATACCCATTATTCTGTCTAAAAGAACTCCTTTAAATAGTTAGGAGTTCATTCCAACTGATTCATGAAGAATTTGGTTATCGCGGGAAGAAAAAAAACACACTAAGGAAATATGTAAAATTCTTTTGTTCGAAAATTAATTCCAAACTTCTCTAGAATTATAAAATAACGTATATTTCATTTTCCAATTTATCTACATATTTAGATCATAAAAAAAAGTTTATCAACGAAATAGAAGTTTAGTCAATTTTACGACTGAAAACGGTACCCATAATAGAGATATTTAAAATAATAAAATACGCGAATTAAAGCCCGCAATTATTAATTTACCTTATTATAAAAGTCAAATAAATGCATACATTAATTATATTAAAAAGGGCTTTAACTTTTTACGCATTTCAGCGAACATCTTGATCTGGAAAAACACTGAACAGGCCAATTCGCAATAGTTAACGTACAATTTCAAGTAGATCGGGAATCGTGAAATTCCCAGTAACGCTTCTTTTTATTAAAATTCGATTAACATATTCTGACACAAACGTTAAAATATACATCAATAAAAGAGTTACTATATTTCAATTTACGAACACGTATTATTTAAAGTAGCAAAAATCGTCCAAATCTTAGAACGGTTGTAAATAGATTCCCTCTGTAAACAGCAATAAAAAAGTTATATTTATTCAACATCTTTAAGGTTTTGTTGTTTCAATAATTCGGTGACTATTTCCTCAGGGTAACTTTCACAAACAAATTCAAATCACTGAATTAAGGCTTTAATAATTACCATGTTGTGCTTTCAGTACAATTAAATCTGTTGAAATATTTAAAAAGTACTCATTAAAAAACGGTTACAATTTCCTGTAATGTACTGAATAATTTGATTGTTCATACGTGACTGTATCTGATTTGTAACGATAAGCCAAATAAGTAAAAACGAAAACTATACCTAAAAGCTCTGAATTTAAAAAAATAGACCAAGTAATAGTATAATATAAAAATTGAAAAGTAAATTCAAGTAAAAAAAAATGTGTCAGTATGTTTTCAAACTAGCATCACAACTTTTAAAATTTAAGATTCTTTAATAAACGAGATTCAACCTGCCGCACGCATTCAGTAATTGAAAGAAAATAGCAATCATAAATGTTTGAAAGTTTAAAACAGTGGGAAAGTAATATTATTTACACAGAGATGGAATTATTGCTTTAATACTTTCATTAATTAAACCAAGGATTCGCAAAAAATCTCATCTAGCATCAGCATGAGCAACGTGATCCACGACTGAAATATCCACGAAGTGTAATTCCGAATTAAAAGCGAGCAGAACATCCGAACTCGGTTCAAACAGAAATAGTGGAACGTACATGGCGGCCTTGCAGAGAATATACTCAAGCTAGTTTCTTTCTAAAAGCATGCATGAGGGAGAAAGGCAAATGGCGCCCGTTTGAGGTAGATTACGAGAGCGGGAAGAAACTTTTCCAATGACAAACGCAGTGGGCTACGTACTTATCAACGGGGAGTTACACCTCTTTCCTTGATAGGATTTCAACTAATTTAATTATTGTAATTATTACTTTCATAATTTAATGGAATGCTATTTGCATGGAAAATATTAACAATTTGAATACAACGATATTTATTCAAGAAATATTTTCTTTTAATATAAATATATTTGCTACTAATTTGATTAGGTAGAAATCAATAAAATATGATCAAACATACTCAGTAATCGTATTTTATTAAAAAAATTATATAGAAATCGTTATTTCTCAAAAACGAAAAAAACCCGACAATGTTATGATTTAAATTGAATGATTTTAATATGATTCAATTACATATTAGAAACTATTTACGCTGCACAAGTTAATGACACTGTTCATCTTACAGATCAATTTTAAAGTTATAAAGCAGTGGCAATAGAGGAAGAAAACGAGGGAAAGGCATGCAAAATACATCTTGTTAATTTTCACTTTGCCTAACTTGCTTATGCTCCAAGTCATATTACAAATATCAATAATTTCGGACAGGGTCTTATTAGAATAACCCAAATACATTTAATGAGAACTTTATGCATAATTATATCCACAACTAAAATAATTCTTTAAAAAATCCCCAAAAAAATTATCACAATTCTATTTTTAGAAATTGCTTTAAAAATATCCAAAATTTTGGCCTGAACTCGTTAAGATAATCAATATATAAATATAGTTTTAAATAAATTCTACGCAGAAATATATCCACATCTAAAATACTTTTAAACCATGTTATAAAGCGCAAATATATGATAAGAATTAACTCACAATTTTAATATTTTAAGATATTATTGCAATAGAACATAACTCGATTTACGATATGTCACGATTTCTTATCTAAATAATTCAAATGATTTAAAGACATTCTAAAATTCACACAACATTGATATTTACTTGAAACTTACACGTGATTTAGGTAAACTGCAGCAAATATTTGCATTTTCTAAAGTATAATATAGCTAGTATATAAACGAAAAAGGAGGGAACAGTAAAATGAGGTTTATGGATAAAATTAAAAGTAATATATAGCATAAAAATAACAAGAAAATAAAACCAACTGCTTCTAATAAAGCAGAATAGCACTAATTGATGCTAGCAGCCGTACGATTTAAGAGCGCGACTCACCCATTGCTACTTACTACATTCCATCGTGCGATGGGTCAAAACACAAAATGGTAATCCATATGCCAGCATAATAATAAAAATCAACAAAAGATGTAGAATAAAAACAAAGGAGAATAAACCATGTGGGGAAATAACGAAACGATGGTCACAAACACTAAACATATCCATAAGGCTTGCGCAATAGTGCCGCCAAAATTTGAAGTGCACACGTACCGTTTAAAATGTTCAAGTATTCGATCTTCGCGGATGGTATGTGGTAAATTTCCGATCCAGAGATACCGAGTCTCTCTAACCATCTTGCACCAACGTCCACATCAGGGAGACATTTCTTGGCTTCCACCATACAATCGTAACAAACATTATCCTCACGCTATGTTTTATTCGTTTCCACACGTTTCCACGCTAAACTCAATGCTTCGTATGACGTCATTTGAGTGATCTCGCTCTGAAGCAGCGCGCGGGAGGGTTGCCAGAAAAAAAATATCTCATTTCGCCAAGCATGCGAGCTTATTTCGCCAATAATAGCCATGTTTCGAAATTCTAGCATCGTTTAGCAAAATGTGCCAAACTATGTAGCCAAACGTTGTAATGAGAAAAAACATAGATGAAAATAAACTACCTCTTCCCTACTGCTTTCGACCTTTTGGGGATTGCAATTAATTTTGAAAATGAACGGCAAAGGTATCTCCGACATTATTTTTAAAAATTAAAATACAATTTAACAAGAATTAAGATTAGCAAATACTTTTAAAAAATAAAATTACTTTCTTTTTTTCAAGAATATTTAGTTAAATAATATATTTTTTGATGAAATAAGTGGATATATTAGTCTACATAAGACTGAAAAATAATAATAATCTTATCTAATCTATTTAAATACATTAAATACATTTACTAATAGTAATCTAACCTCTTTAAATACATTTTCCATGAGTTTCTTTCAAAATAAATATACTTAATTCTTTTTTTTTTTCCTCTGTAAAAAATTTTGGATTTAAATTTCATATGTTTAAATCCGAAATAAAATGAAATTAGGCTTCATAAATTAAAGCTCTCTCGAAAACAAAATTATCACCACGGTGATAATTTTGTCAGCGGAATCAGCTAATTTGATAACGGAATCAGCTTGGAAATTAAATAGCAGATTTGTGAATAAAACAAAATGCATTATAATAATTATTAATGAATTTTATCTTTTAGTTTTATAAATTTTTGGAATATGAAATTATTGCTCTTTATTGTTGCTGATAAATAATCACTAAATGAGACTTACTTTCCAATATCTTCTAATACAATCTCTGGATCTTGAGTAGTTCCTACAAATAATCTGAAAGACAAAGAAAAATAAAGTTCATTAGAATATTTATATACAAAATATAAAATTCAACTTGAAAAATATATAGATATTTCAAAACACATTCAATTTTTAGGCAGTTTCTGAAATTATTAACATTTATTATAAATAAATGAAAATAATATTAAGACGTTAAATGAATATTTATTAACTTAAATTGAATCTGAATACTCTTTCATTTTCCATCATCTTACAGCGAAATTATTATTAAAGAATAATTCATTCAGATCAAACAGAAAAAATATTCTAATCGAGTTAAGATGTCTATAAAAGTAAAAAATGCGTCTAACTTTTTTTTTCTTAAATTTTCTTAACAATTGTTCTACACTTAGACATAATTTTTTTTCAGGATAAAATAACACTTTTTTTTATAAACTTCGAACGGAAATAAAATCAAAATCCACTTTAATAAACCATCTGTTGCCATCAACAGGAAATTAAATATACTGGAAATATCATTGAACCGTTCAAGATAATTACACACAACTACAAAACATTTGAATCCAAAAAAATATTAAAAAATTGGATAATTCCATGATATATCTTTGATTATTTATTTTTAAAAATGCAGTTTTCTTGATTTAAAATATTGGGATATATCTGCTATTTCAAATGAAAAAAAATATATTCAACTTGCTAATTAATAAATTGAGGCAGATTTATTTTTATTATTATTCTAAGGTTAAATCGTTTGGTCTTTCAAATATTTATTCAAACTATTTTTGTTCTTTTGTTTTGCTTTTAATTGGAAATATCCAATAGTTTTTCTGTTCTAAAAAATATATTCTGAATTGTATCATAAGATAAGAATAAATCTTAATATTAAATCTCAGTTTAAAAATAAATTTTTATCTTATGCATAATGTTAAATATTTCTCGGCTTTCTTTTTCCGAATATTATGGCGATAATTTTAATGTAATATTTGTCTTCAAGAATTTTAATGTAATTTATTGAAAATATTTATTTGTTGGAGATATTGTTAAAGTAATAATAAAAATATATAAATCGTTTATTTCTTGTTTTGCATTTTATCACATGTTTCAACCACTTTTTATATCGCTTTTGTCATATTTCCTCAATGGTATATTTCCATGGTATTCGTCCTAGCAATAAATAAAACATCTTGTTTCTTTTCAATTGTACGCTACAGGAAAAAGTAATGGGGCTTCATTATTCATCAACAGGAAAAAAAATCTGCGCTTGTCCAACTTTTACAAAATTATGCATTCTCTTTTTCTCTCTCAGGCCTACTTTTGAATTTATATTATTGATTATATTTCCATTCTAAGATTTCAAGTTCAATCCTTAATTATTTTTATTTTCTCATGAAAGAAATATACAAAGAGAAAGTAAACTGCAACCATCGAAGAAAAAAATTCAAACTCGAGATTTTGACGAAATTCCAAATTTTAGACATCCTTGGATTCTAAAAACATGTTTTAGGAATAGTGTCTACTTGTGAATACGATAATTAGAAAACTCTTTAACTTTGGCGGGTGAAATTTGATGCACAGACATCACACAATGTTTTTTGAACAAGATCCATTTAAATGAACACGATAAACAAATAAAAGTTGACACTCCGTTTAGCATCTAAAAATGTAGATTCTTATCAAATTTTAAACAAAATCTAACAAGTATTGACCGTTTGTCATCCTGTGATTTCCTATGCATGTATGCACAATAATTCAAAAATATAAAGATATAAGCAAATGAAATCTGTTGGTATGTGACCGTGTGACTACAGTTGTAAATTTATGCAAAATCTTAACTTCAGTGGACTGAAAAATAAAGAATGCAAAAAAAACATTCGATTTTCGAATATTTGTTATCAATCGCCTGCTAGAGATTAATTGCTAAAAAAATCACCAGCTCAATCAATTGAATCAATAAAAATATTATATTTGTGCCAGATATTAATATTTTATAACAAATTTTTTCCATTATAATTTTTTGTTTTATATTTAATCAAGTTTCAACACATATTTTAAGCATATTTTCAAAAAAAAATTATATAAATTGAAAATAAAATGTAACCCGCACGAGCACTTACGTGGAAATGAGAAAAATTAAATTTAATCGATGTGTTGCCATCCATTGACAAAAGCTGAAAATCAAAAATTAATTTAGATTCTAAAATTAGAACAGCGTAATTTTAAGCACGTGTCCGAATGAAATTAAATAAAGAATAAATATATTTCAGAAATGCATATCTCATTGAAAAATTTTGAAATTTCAATTAGAATTTATGGAATCAAAAATTAATTAAAATTATGATGCTTTCCCAAAGTAAATATTATAGCATAATAAATGATACAAATTGTAAAACATGCAAATATTTTATTTCCTATGATTGCATTTATCTACCGTTAAGTAATTTTTGAAATTTTTTTCGAATTATAAAAGTAAGTAAAATTTAAATGTATTCAGATGTAAGTGTTATAACACAAAAGTAAAAGAATGTTATAATAACACATATTATGGCACAAATATTATTTTTGTTTTAATTTAAAATTCAAAAAAAACTATTCTTTTTAAGGATAACATTTAACTGCTGTACATGTTTTCGTTTGAGTTTAGTAATTTTTTAAAAATAATTCCCATATATTTTTCAAATCGTCATGAAACTGGAATCGTTTTCATTGTTACTACTAATGTTTCGCCTTATTTGTTTCTTCTGTTATCTATGATCAAGAAATGGAGATAGTTTCTATGTTAATTAGATTTCTATTTAAGCATATTTTAAATAATATTTCAAATATTTCTAAAATTTTATGGTAACTCCAGCTAAGACTTGACTTCAGAAGTAAGCAATAATAATAATAATAATAAATTTAAAAGTTCTTTTATTTTTAAACACTGTAGCAAAATAGGCAGAATCGCATGTTTACCAAAACGAGAATTGACGAATTGTCGTTATAATGCGTATATGAAAATGTTGAGTGGAAATTTTAGTTAAAACAGACATCATAGATTTAAAAAAAAATAATGGGAATTCAAAGAAACGATAAATATCAAACTAAGAAATGAAATATATTTATTTTTGTAGTAAAAAAAAAAGTTTCTGGGAATTTTTTGTTACTTCTTTTTTTACATTTCAATACATTATTTTTTCTAACAATTTATTAAAGATGGTTTTTAAAATCTTTCTTCTTTTTTGCTTTTCTTAATAAAAGGAATTAAAAACCAAAATACTTTTCAAATGAGAGACGTTAATGAATAGGTAGAAATGACCAGTCTTATATGAAAAATTGATTTACTATTCAAACAACATGTGCTACATTGAAAGTGTTCCAGTTGCGTAAATGTGAAAGCAAAATTGACTATAAAAATTTAAAAAAAATAATCAAGAAAATGATAGAACTAATAAAAATGTATGATTAATTTATAAAATATTCTAATCTGTTTCTAACCATAAACTGGTTAAGGTACGTTTTTTCACATAAGCATTTTTTCAAACTAATTTATGTAAAAATTCTCTTAGGATGATGCTACACTTTAGGGAAACAACTGAATAAAATATGTATCGTATATAAATAAAAACTGCGACAAAAATCTATGAGCAATCTAAAATAATAATAAAAGGAAGTATATGTGAGTGTTTGTGCATGTGTGTGCGAGTCTGCTTACTTTTGTTTTGAAACTCTAAAGGACATGCCATTAACCACTTCGCATACAATGACGTGTCTGACACGCGAATCGAATTACTGAATTTTTATTTTCAAGTCTGCAATTAAGCCACAGAATTAAGTATTAAAATATGAAAAAATCATTATGAAACGATTTGGTATCCCAAATGTTCCATATATTATTTAAAAAAACAAATTAACAATAGATTACCAAAATAGGATGAGTTATCTAATTAGAAAATTAAATAAATTCGTATGTCGAGTGGTTAAACCTAGAGTTACTACATTTAGAATAGATTTGATAAAAAAATTGAGAATGTGTATCTCGAAGACATTTTTTTAAACTTTTAATTAAAAATGTAATTATTTAAAAATTAAATAAAAAATTTAAGATTTTTCATTACAAATTTTGAAAAATATAATTTCATAAATAATTTTTATATCGCTTTAAAATTTAAAAAAATCGACTACGTAAGGATATCATTTTATTTTTTGCGTAATTTTTTCCAATTTTTTTTTTCAAATATTAATAACAAAATTTCAGTAGTATTTTTCCTTTTTGAAACTAAATTCATGCCGTTTTCATAATTTTATTAAGCATTTAAAAGCATGATTTTCATCTAGCGTTTAAAAGTAAAGAAGAAAAATTTCGCTATTTTATCTCTTAAATTGGCATCAAGAATCAGAAAAGGGAAATTTCATTGTCGCGAAAGACGTGAACAATTTAAAGGTAGATAACATTGACAGTTACTTATTACACTGCATTATGATGTCATAGGAATTGCCTCTATTAAGAAGATTCATTTATACAATAAACAGACAAGTATAAGGTTATTAAAATAACATAAATTTAGCATATCTCATAATTTGATTTTTAAAAATACTTCCCTGGGATAGCCAAAAACATCAAGATAAGAGATTTAACTGAAATCAAACACAATCAATATTCTGGTTGCAAATGTGGTTAATGTTAAAAACAAAAGAAAATTGATGGAAAAAAAATTGATTGAAATATCTTTACTTTCTTACCTTTCGCTTAATGCATCATTGCTCTGCATGGAAATTAAAATTGCATCTTTATTGCTTCCGTTTTTGTAATTTTCTCACAAACTCAGGTTCAAACAGAGAACTGCATTTTCTTTTCTTTAATACTGAAAAAAAAAAACGCAAATAAGTTTTTTTTAAATGTATTAATACATTTTAGCTAAACGGTATCTACAAAATATGAATAAAAAATGTAAGACAAGGCAATCAATTCAGAATTATCTTTAGCTAATTTAAATTATCTTTGATATTTCTTTCTGAAAAGGAGTTAATGTACACAAATTTTCATATTTAAAATTTAATCTAATTCTATGTTTTCATTGGTCATCAATTTCATGTACATTCATTCAAATTTTTCTGCTAATTTAAATCATCACTTTAGAAAGCATATTTTAAATTCTTGCATCCTAGAAAATATTGAGACCAGCGGTATATAATATAGATATCTCTCACTGGGAAAATACAATCAATCATGGTCTTTTACCCACAATATTATAAAAAAAATTAGAAAAAGTACTGCTGCATAAAAATTAAACATTTTTCAAAAAAAATCAATAAAAGAAAACATATACAGATATACACAACTCTAAACAGCCGTTAAAAATTTTAAAAGGTATTATTATGATATCCTGTTCTTTTAATCTTTATTTTCTCTAAACAACGCTGATGTATCTCTTCACATTTCTCTATTTCTGTCTCCCGACATTTCAAAATTTCTTCAGTTCCGGCTAATGAATAGGCAAATTATTATTACTACTTAACAAAACAGTTAGTTACTTTAGCGAGAACTTTTTTAAAAAAAATAGCCTTAAATTGCTGAATATACTTATTTACGCATGTATACTTACCAAAATCGGTGAGTTAATAGAGGTCCTATTTATGAATCTTTTAATATTTCACTTGGTTATTCTTTTTGAGCTTCATTTCGGCATTCAGTCATTACAGAAATCGAAAATAAAAAGTTCAAAAATAGTCTGACATTTTTCAGTTGAATAAAATCAGCGAGGTTCAAAAGTTTTTCAAAGAGAAATAATTCAATTTCCACAGCATTATAAAATCAGTTCCCATTTTGATTCACAAAATTCGATGTGGAATCGTCAATTGGGTTTGTAGCATTTCAACAAACTCTCAGAGAGCGGTGAACGCTGCCACACTGACTTCCTAACCGCGAGTTTCCCGTCCACACAGTTGGGTCCACGATGGATATTTTTCTGAAAAACCGCGGAAATGTCTCACAGCAACCTCTTCGTCTTTCTGAAGTGAATCCTTGTTACCCTCCAAGAGCCAGTTTCGAGTTGTGAGGAATTCGATATTGCGAAAGGTACTAGTACTCGTTAAGATATCACATCCACTTCTTTTTTTTCTCTCGCGCTCTCTCCCTCTCTCTGCTTTCTAATCTACGACTTAGACATTTCAGTTCAGCTAAGTGTCTTTTCATCATTCCCAGTTCTTCAAAGCACTCATTATGTCGCTGCAAAATCCCACCACACATTCACGACCCTGAAATGTTTATAATTGGCCCGCTGCTGCATGATCGATGCACATAAAAGGTTTGAAAACAAAAATTGAATTAAGGCATTGAAACTGGAACGATATAACTAGGAAATAATTTAGAATAGGAATGAATATCACTAGAAAAGATTCCGGCAAAATTAAATTTCAAGATTGCCCGTAGGGTTAAAAAAATTATTAAAATTACCATAAATATAACTAAAAAAATTAAAACCAAAAAAAATATTTCAAAATGCTCCATATGATTAAATGAAGCATTGAAATTACTGTAATATTACAAGAAACAGGTTGAAAAAATCTCAAGATTCTCCATATGATTAAATGAAACATTAACATTACAGTAATGTAACATGAAAAAAAAAAGGAATTACAAAATTTCAAGAGTCTCCATAAGATTGAATAAAGCATTAAAATTACAATAATATAACCAAAAAAAGGTTTAAAACCTTTCAGGATTCTCCATAAAAAACTGAAATTACAGTAATATAAAAAAAGCTTTAAAAAAATTCAAGATTCTCTATAAGATTAAATAAAGCACTGAAATTACTGTAATACCTAAAAAAATTGAATATTTGTCATAAAAGTGAAATAAATATTAAAATTTCAATAAAAATTGAATAAAACATTGAAGTTACAGTTATATGACTGAAAAATTAAAGTTAAAATCTTGACTAAAAAGAAATTGAATTTAAGACTCTCATATAATTTGAAATCCGTGTATGCTTTCATTATAAAAAAAATGTATTAAAACCAAAATGAAAATATTCCAATTTGACTTCTTAATTGGTCTTAATACGCAGAAACTAAATCAAATCTCAGCATAGAGGAAATTCAACGAAATTTAGCACAGAGATAGATTATAGTCTACAGAAGAATATAGACTAATTTTTATTCCGGTTAATTGAGGGGTTAATTTTTATTAATTAAAAACTAACTTTTCCGCTAAAAAATAAAATAATAATCTGAAAACATCTGTCTGGGATTTTTGAATCGTTTGTTTTCATTTTTCTATTTCCGGTATTCTTTTAATATTATCTTACTATTCTAAAGGAATATTATTTAAGTTTTCTTTCTACGCTGTTCTTGTGTTAATATAATTCGTCATTTCCTATTCATTTCTCTTGATTTTTTTCTCGCTGTACTTATTTCTTTTGCCTATTTTCATCATTATCTATTAAATTTTTTAGTGCATTCCATATTACTGCATTTATTGATATTTTTTCTATTTTCCGTTAATTTGCTGCAACGGGCATCGAAACCTTGTGATTGGAAATGCCATTTCGCTAAAATTTGGTGGCAAACTATTTTTTTTTTTTTTGCGAAAAGGACTGTATATTAAAGCTGTTCCGTTGTGTGTTTTTGTAATTAAATTGTATTTGTGTTAGCTATATATTTTTTATTCATGCTTAAAGTGGTATGTTTCCGTTAGCAAATAATTTAGAATTCCGCCAAATTTTCTCAAATTTCTTTGGCGATGGTTCGTTTGCGCCCGACAAATGGAAAAGTACTCTTATGGTTTTAATAACATAACATCCCCCCACGCTAATGATGTTAGACGTAACGGTTATTTCAAACGATTCTGTTTATTTTCGTAGTGTATGATAAATTTAAAATTAAACATTGTTAATCAATAGATCTTTTGATTCCTTCAGAAGTGCTTTTGAATGAAAATAAAACAGATGAATTGAAACTAAAAGATTCTAATCTGCATTGCGTTAACCCAACTGGCGCTTAAAATTCTCGTCTTTGCGTTGCTCCAATTGACGTTGAAAATTTGTACATGCATCCGGTTTCGATAACATTTTAGACTGTCAGTTCTCACATATACACATCAAAATTTCCACGCGTACGGAGTTGCGGGTAAGAGCTAGTAGTAAATAAAGCGTGTTTTACGAATGTCAGCAAATTTAGTCTCCGTAATTCATAAGGAAATGGGGCTGTATTTGCCACTTCAAAAAACATTCATTACAACATTTATAAATTACTCATTTTCTCTCGGATGGCTCCTCTCAGATATCATTCGAGACGGTGCTTAATTTTGACGTTTAATTAATTTATTTTCAATTTTGATTGTTAAAAATACATGAGATGATACAAAAAGATGTAGATTATTTTTTCGGGGAAATTCAGCTTGAAACAATTATATACATTTATTTTTCAGAGCAATAAACAAGTCTTTGCATTAGATGAATAATCATTTATGGAGTTATCTTTTCCTAGTGCAAAGATTTAAAACATATTTCTTTTGTTCTTCATATTTCTTGAGTCAAATCAATATCTCTTTTTTTTTTCATTTTATTTATCGTATACTCCATTCAGAATTCCCAGAGTTTTATTACTTTATTTATTCTATTCCTACGAAAAACCAAAAACAATAAATTCCAATATGTATTCAAATATATTCCGAGATAAAATAGGGCAATATCCATCAAAATAATTCTTTGTTAAATAACAGAATTCTTTCAGAATTTGAAAATAGAATTCTTTCATATTTCTGGGAGTTAAATTTAGCGATGCCTTTCAAACAAACTTTGATACGAACGATTTATTTGAAAGTATGGCTCGTCTTACAGTTAGGTTATCCTCACAATCGTTTAAGAACTTTATAATAAAAAATCTTTTCCCTGTCCATCTGCTTCGTACTAACTGTAACCCTTCTTTGTGTGATTTTTTTTTTCCTTTTTTCTGAAATAAATCAAGTGATATAATTTCTATTCTAGATGAAAGAGAAAATGATTCAAAAATCCTAGTATAAATATAAAATAATTTTTTAAAAAGTATGATGAAAATATCCATCCTCATGTAAATTTGCATGTTAAGCTCAGTACAAAATCTTCAATGCCCCTTCTAAATTTTTCCACTCCTTATTGATTCATTAGTAAAAAAAATCTAAGATTAGTTATAAAAAAATATCCAAGAAATCACACGTTTTCTTCCAACAATAACACAACCAATTTACAGTACACTTGTTTTGAGTACAATTTTTTGTTTACTAAATGCTATGATGAAAATTTTCATCATCGTGCAAAGAAATGTTAAAATATAATGCGCATCTTTTTAACTTTTTATAGATATTTTTTTCTGATAAGTATAGTAATCCTTTAATGAGCTTTAGCTGTTAAAAATAATAATATCAAACAGTTGTGTTATTACTTATGGCACTTGTCATGAACAAACGCCACTGATGCAGCAGCAGATTTTAAGCCGAAGATAAGCGTCTCTTATTTCAAGTAGCGCCAACTAGGGCCAAGAGTACGACTTAGCTATTTCATGCGTCACATTCGCTTGCACAGCCCCTTTTTACAGGGGGGTACAGTCACGCATCTCACAGTTAGAACACAGAAGAACAACCATGCCCGAACCAGGACTCGAACTTGTGACTCCCACAACACGAGGAAATCGCGATACCTCTGTGACAGAAAGCCGGCTTAAACAGTTATTAAAAAAATAAATGAAAATTATTGACAAATGTCCCCTTTTGTGCATTTTAATGTTGTTTATTTAACTTTAAAAATTAATGATATATTAGGTTGTTATGCCTGGCTATTCTTGTGAATTTTAAATAAATGCTGATATGGACCACATGAATTTTTCCTTTGTTAAGCAACTCGGTATGCTCGCGGTAACCCTGCTTACAAAAAAGAAAGTAAGAAAGAAAAGGAAAGGACAATTAAGGATATTTTTTTTTATCCGTAACAAAATCGAAATCTGATACTTTTGATTACTTTAAGTAAAACACGACAGAAATATAGTCGATCCATTTATCATCATTAATGAAATGCAAGAATCTTCGAAATGATCTGGATCATTTTCGGCAGGTTTGAGGAAATTTTGGAAATCTATGATGTCGATGGACAATCAAATCGTAGAGTGGAAGATCCGTTAGTTCCAATTATATAGATAATGAAGATCATTGCATAACGATCTGTATCTAACAATGGCAGTTGCAATCTACAAAACATTTTGAGGAAAATGCTTAGATCTCAAAATATTATAGCAATCAATCATTAACTGAAATTGATGGAAATTATGTAACTCGTTGAATGTACCTTTAAGAGTGTCATTAGTCACGGACGTAAGCATTTTGCGATAATACGCAATGCACATAATTGTGTGCCTTCTTTTAACCACTTAATTTTCATGCCAGTGCATCGAGTGGATATTGAATTATCTCCTCTCAAACTTATGATCTGAAATCTTCAAACGCTCTACGATTCGATGTAAATGATTAGTTTAGTTATATTAACGTCCCGTATTAAAGCAACACCAGGGCTATTTTGGGACGGATCTTGTAATTTAGAACCACGGTCAATGATCAGTATTTTAATTATTTTTCTTCTGCTTACTTACTCTAAAGTTTGCCGGTGTCCTGGCATAGGGGTAGCGCTTCTTCCCCGTAATCTAGGTGTCCCGGGTTCAAGACACTTTTCGGGCATGATTATTCTTCTGTGTTCTATCTGTAAGGAGTGTGACTACGCACCCCTGTAAAAAGAGGCTATGCAGGCGAATAGGATGAGTGAGTAACAAAAACAATACTCTTGGCCCTAATTGGCTTTGCTACAAAACAAGGGCCGGGATGGCCTGATTGATACAGCGTTGGACTTGCACTCCTTAGGTTACGGGTTCGAAGCTCACCGGCCAAAATATTCCCCGAGTGTGTGGCGACTGGCGCTCGTTAAATCTGTTCGTGGTCGCAAAGTCCTCCATGTCGAGAGTAATATCACTGGGGGTACTGGGTCAAAAGGTGCCCGCTCTCTGTTCTAGGTCCAAATTACGATCTGAGATGTATGAATGAATTTGAATGAATGAAGTCCGCCTCCAGAAAAAGGGTTATGACGTGTGAGTAGCTAAGTCGTACCCTTGGTCCTAGATGGTGCTGTTTGTAAAACAAAGAAACGCATTTCTTAGGCTTAAATCATCTGTTGATCGTATCAGCGAAGGCTTGTCCAAGGCATGTAAATACCATTAGTCACAACACACTACTAAACAAGAGACCTGATTAGGCTTAAATCGCTGACTACCTCAGTGAGCTTGTATCCTTTTTCCTGAATGCCACACTGCTCACGGCAGTGCAGATAGTGAAAGTATTTTTATCATGGCTGGGGGAGGGGGAGGAAAAAAAGAAAAAAAGTAAAGAAAAGAAAACGAAAACTTATTCCAACTATACAAAAACTCAGAAGTTACTCTTCATTACAAAAATAAATATTGAAGTTTGTTGGGTTGTTAAACTGAGCAATGTTGTCTGAAAGAAAGCAAAAAAGAAATTGTTGTTGTTACTTATGGCACTTGCCATTGGACAAGCCTCGCTGATGAAAGCATCAGTAGATTTAAGCCTAAAGAGCGTCTCTTGTTTTCGAAGTAGCTTCAACTATGGTCAGGAGTACGACTTAAGTACACACTCAACACACTTTCGTTTGCACAGCCCCTTTTTACAAGGGGGCACAGTCACACATCTCACAGAGAGCACACAGAAAGACAACCATGCCCGAACCGGGGCTCCTAGAACACGAAGAAGATGCGCTACCTCTGAACCAGAGAACCGGTAAAAAAAGTTAAATTAACTATTGTGCTTATTATTTAGTTTAGTTTTTAAACAAAATTATAGATCTCTATCAAATAGTTTTAATTTATTTTCTCAATGAAATCATGTTATGTTTTTTTTAATATTGTTTCACTTATATATTTAGTCAACAATAAATAGTTTAAGTAATCTTGAAGAATATTTGAAAATATTTACTTTAACTACTTCAGATTATTTGATTTGTTTAGTTTAGTTATATTAACGTCTCGGTTTTCAAAGCAATGCTATGACTACTTTGGGACAAACCTCGTAATTTTGAACCACAGCCAGATGAAGAGGACGACGCATGAGTTGACCTTCTCCATACTTCCCAGGCTTACCAACGAGAGGACGTTTAGCCCCGATGGATATGGCGTGAGCCAGGCCCTCTAACAAAGCAATTCTTCAGTAGAATCAGATCTCGAACCTGAAATCTTCCAATTCTGAAGCAGAAACCTTACCACCACGCCACCGGGGCTCCTTAAAATTCTTTGGAAATATCTTACCTTCTATTATTTGTTTATATTAAGTCATATTTAAATATATTAATTAGAAATGCTGTTGATGTCGGCTTTCTGGCACAGAGGTAGCGCGTTTTCCTCGTGTTATGAGAATCCCGGGTTCGAGTCCCGGTTCGGGCATGGTTGTTCTTCTGTGTGCTATCTGTGAGATGTGTGAATGTACCCCCTCTAAAAAGGGCACGTGCAAGCAAATGTGATGAATGAGTATCAAAAGTCGTACTCTTGGCCCTAGTTGGCGCTACTTCAAAAACGAGAGACGCTCCTTTCGGTTTAAATCTGCTGCTGTATTTGCAGTGGGCTTGTCTATAGGCAAGTGCCATAAGTAACAACAGCAACAATGCTGTTGATGGCTGGGGTAATCAATGTTGGAGGGTATACTCAAGAGTTAAACATATTAGTTTCGTGAATTTAGAAGAAAGCTGAATTATTTTGTGCTAAGAATTAATCACATAATTATTCATTTTATTCTCAAAAACAAAAACGGAAAGAAAAAAAAAAGAATAAATTTAAAATAATGTTTCCGTTTATATTCAAGAAAATATAATCCAAAATCATCGCAGAAACTAAAATTAATAAAAATATTTTAATACTAACAGTGTGAAAATTAGATTTAAAAAATCAATAATTTTGCTTAGATAATCCAACTAACATGAAACATTTCGGAATGTAAATGATCTTGCAAAACATTGCAAAAAATTTGAATTTGTGTTTTCTCCAACTTGATTCTTGTATTAAAACTGGTCTATTGAGTAACAAACCGATTATAGATTCGACTTTGCGCAACCAATTATCGGTAATTTTGGTAATGGATCCAAAACCCATTAATTAATACTTGTTTCATAACTGCATAATGAAATACAGGCGCAAAATAAGTACTTGGAATCGGATTATATAGAAACTAAACCCGTTGTTTCCAAGAAGTACGTTGACTAAAAAAAAAGAGATAAAAAATAATAAATAAAAATAAAAAATAACATCATTTTATCAACTAAAATAAGAAAATACTTATCATAAAAATAATAGCAAAAATAATTAAAATTACGTATCTTTTTTTGGATTCTTTAGCGGAATGCCTATAATTGCGAGAGCAAAATTGGGATAAAAGCTGTAAAAATTGTAAAAAAAAACATTTTTTTATTGAAATTGAATTAAAAACAGTTTTCAAAAACATAATTTACAAGTATAATTCAAAATAGATGTCACTTTTTATTTAAATTATTTCCTACCTTTTAATCTCTAATTTGTAATTTTTTTATTATAAATGTTGCTAAATTCAATTAATGAATAATTTTTTTTTCAGAATTTCTATATTAAGTGATGCTAATCTTATAAATGAAAATTCATAAAATAGTGCATTGTCAGTGAGAACACAGAACTGAACAGAATTTCAAAATTAAAATATTTTCAAAAAATACTTGCACCGGCTTCAATAAAAGTATGAAGATGGCATCTCATTCTTTTATCTTGCGAATTTATCTTACAGATAAATTAACAATGCGCTGCCTATAAATAAATTAGATAAGTCATTTAAACCACATTTGGATGCACAGAATTTAAATAAAGATTAAAATGAAAACTGCTATGCATATTTTAATGTATCATGTCAGAATACAATTTCTTGAACGACCAAGCACCACGTTCTCGAGCCAGTTAAATTGTATTTTCATTCATTTTAATCGTTTCATTGAATGAGTCACTTTAGTATTGCAAACGATCCAAAAAGACTTTGTCTCGCATTGATTGTTTAAAAAATATCACATTTCCTATTTATTTCATTTCATATAATCGCGTGATCATAATGACATTTTTCTAGGTTTTATTTGCAGTAGTCATTAACTTATTTTTTTAAAAATCGGAGCTTTTGTGAATGCAATGGCAACGCGTTATTAAAATCTGATTTTTTGAGAGGTTCGCGCAGATAATAAATTTTTTATTTTTCAACTACAGATTTTTGTTGACGCTAAAACCCTCATCCCAAAAAAAACATTATGCTCTGACATGATAATAAAGCTACTAATTAGAGTAGAACTTTTTCCCGTTGTGAAATTTTTAGCTAAATTTTGCATTAAATCCATTCTTACCTTGTTATCTTCTGTAAGGCTGTTTCCATATTAGAGTTGAATCTTAAAGTGATTCAAGTGCCTTTAGTAGATTCTTGAATGTTATCTTGAAAGCGTAAGTGTCCAATGTCTTATTACATAGAGCAGTTTGAAGAACTTACTTTCTGAAAAATAAAAATAAAAAATGCTGAAAAACTTAGAGACATGTTTAACTTACTCTGATATTGAACTGAAAGTAAACAAAAAGAAAAGATTTTAAATATCCAGCCGGCTAGAGCGTAGAAAATCGCCTCAACGAGTTTCTCCAATTATGATTCAAGCACAGAAAGTCGTTCTTCGATTATTATTATTAATGTAATTATTAAATGTAATTTAACTCGCACGAGCATGTGGTGCTTGGCCGCTCAAGAAATGATGTGCTGGCATGACACATTGAAATATGCATAGAAGATTTGATTTTAATCTTTATTTCTTCTTATTTTCAGGGCCCTTATGTATGCTATGAACGGTAGTCTTTCCTCACCCATTCTCTAGGTCTTTAGTTTAGGCATATTTGTGACTAGTATTTTTACGAATATCCTACATTTTTGTTTATACTCGTATAGCATTTACCTCTTTGACTTTAAATTTATAAGGTTTAGAATTTTTCCTATTCTTTTGCTGTAACAAATTACATTGTAATAAATGCAAGCATTCAATTACATAAAGAGACAGCGGGAGTGGTCTCCTAAAACTTTCTAGCATATTTTCTCAAAAAGTTGAATGAGTGTTTTAGATGCGTTCTTCCCAGTCGATTGGAACTAAAATTTAATTAAGAACTACATGCAGAACAAATATGATTTTGACGACAATCTTCCACAAATCTTCCCGCGTATTCTCTATTAAAGCTGTTATGCTACAAAAAAGATGTACACAGTAATTAAGAAACATTACCTTTGAAATAAACTTGGCATTTTTTTTACATCCTGAAATCCTTGGCGAGTTTTTTGGTGATAAATCTGTGGAATGCGATTAATAATTGTTGAAAATCGAATTTGGGTTTTAGACGCGCAAATGTCACAGAATTGCAATTGCAGTCATGAAATCCCATACTGGATTAGATATGTTTCAGTCGTATGTGTTTTTGAATTACTGCGTTTGCTTTATGAAAGCACAGACAGACAGACAACCTCATTGTTGGATTTGGCTCACAATTCGGGAAGTATCTACTTAATAGATTTTAAATCTGTGCGTCGCATTTTATCAATCTCTTATATCTCTCCATTTTGTAGTTTTCTTGTTTACTTCTATTCGAACAACCAAACAGACAGACTTTCTCTGAATGGATTTTGCTCCAAATTTCATAGAAATCCATAAATTTGTGTAAAAGACCGTGTTCTAAATTTCATCCACCTAATTTAAGACATTTTTATCTTTGTCACAGAACTGTTTATTACGATTTATTACGATGTAACATACAAAAACTGTGTTTTTCGAACTCAGAGAGATATAAAACATAGAGATTCGTCGAAATCACGATTTCGAATTTTTTTTTACAATTACAATCCTTTCTCTGTACTTCGAATAGGAAAAAGTAAAAACGTTTTAAATGTTGAGCGGTCCAACAAACTTCTTATGCAAATCTAAAACGAATTTATAGAAAGAAAACAGGTTTTTTATTGTATGATTTAGAGACAGATTCTGAAGTAAGAAGCTTGTAGAAAAATTAAATTTTTTATCTGTAAACAATCACAAACTTAAATTGGGTTTTGTTATTTTTAATATTTATGTGGAATTTGTTCTAAGGAAACAATGTGTGTCATGAATTTTCGCCAGCTGTGTTCAATAGGCTCATGGTATAACATAAATGTTACAGCCTTTTATATACAATTATCAACTCAATAATTTTTTAAAGCTCTTAATCATAGAATTATATTTAATATTAAACTATACGCATGTTAGTGCAAAAAGTATTTTTGTAAAATAAAATTCCCTGCTTGTGTATATTTTTCACATCGTCGATTCATGTTTACGCCTCATTCAGATAACCAATGAATAAAAAGCTGCTTTCGGCCCTAAAAACCCTAATATTATAAGACAAACTTGTAGAAAAAAAGTGAAACAAAAAAGATATAAATGTATAATGTAAAAGATATGAGCGAATATATATGCTCTCCATAGATTCTATAATGAAATTAGTATAGTGACGTCCAGTTCAGTAATAATGTTATTTATTAACTTGGTAATGGGAATAATGAATCCACCAAGACGTAGTGAGAATACTATTATTTTTCAACTTTCCATCACCGGGTTAGTTGAGTTTAATTCATTCTTCTTAATGTTTTCCCTACACGTTACTCGTTATTATTATTATTATTATGCTTACGCATGTAGCCATTACATAATTTGCTTTCTTTTATAAAAAATGGACACGAATATTCTATTCTAGGAGTGGCAGTTTTTATTTCTATCAGATCATTAAAAGTAATATTCTGATAGAAATGGAGGACAGATAGAATGGAGGACATACATATATGTGTTGGGGGAGGAAGATTAGAGCATTCCATAAATATCTGCTGACGAGTATGTGCACAAAAATTAAAAAAACAAAAACTAGAAAGAATTTTCAAAATAAATGCAAAAACAGAAATAGATATATAAAATTATAAAATGATAATTGCACAATGATTTTAAAAAACAAAAAAGTTCAGTTTTTAGAGTTTTAAAATAAAATTTAATTATTATTATTATTGTACTATCATAGTTTTGGAAATTATCGCGAAGAAATGTAAAAGTCTGGCTTAATAATTGATTGATTAAAATTCTAATTAAATAAAATCGTTTCGAGGTGCACATTCCTAACTTCCGAAGTATATATGAGCGAAATTTAGCATCTCATGTCAAACAGTCTGGCCTGTAGAATGCACACACACAAAAAAGACATATTAATAGAGATGAAATGAAAAAGCATTAGAATAAAAATCAATTTAACAGGAAAAAAATTAAAGATCAGATTTATTGCTAAAAAAATAAAGTCTTATAACATTGTTTATTTTTTAAATTCTACTAAATATAATAGGCAAATGAAGATGGAACTGATTCAGTCATGGCAGAATTCTCAATGTGGAATGGTAGTCCACATTGAGAATCAGCCAATGGCAGTCCATGTGGAATGGCAGTCCACATTGAGAATCAGCCGATGGCAGTCCGT
>JAOUZG010025245.1:1965375-1991312 GCA_026289955.1 Argiope argentata | reverse complement strand
CTAGCGCAGATAATAAAATTTTTATTATTCGCCCTACGGATTTTTGTTGACGTTTATTTTCATTTCATCATTTCTTGAGTTGATTTTTCGAGTTTTGCTTATTATTTTAAACACATAGATTGCTCATTTCATACTTTTATGTTAAAAAGTATATTTGAATTTTGTCACTTAACATTGTTTATCACTTTTAGTGATGAATTCATATTCATTTCATCATTTCTTGAAATGTGCATAAATCTAGCTTACTTTGAATATTTCCGCATTTCACACAACTTGCTTATTTCCTGCTTGCTTGGGAAAAAAAGTAATTGGAATTCTTTTACGGATATTCTACATCGACGAATCTGTTGGCAATGCGAGGCAGATTCACGTGTTCTTCCGACAAAAAGAAATTTCCTGAATTTTAACAGGTTGCTTTCAGCTTTTTTCCTTCCTTTTTTTAATTCCCACTTTTCTGTCGTTCGATTTTTCTTTTTTTATTTCTAATTGCAAAACAAGTGTTATCAGCAGAAATAGGCCGGGTGGGAATACATTCTACTTTTTTGCTATCTTTTAGCTGATTCTAACTGCCAAACTGCAGTATTTACGATTATTGTTTCCTACCAAAAAGGTGTCTGGACTGCCAAGTGTCAGTGATTATAACGAACTGTGACTTGTTATTCTGGTGTTATTGTCAGTAACGATCTATTAGAAATAGGAGGTCACCAAAGAAAAAAAAAACTTGAATTTCGAAATGACTTGAAACTATAGAACTTTGGAGATCAAAATGTAACTTTAATGTGAAAAAAAAAATCACAATCAAAACTGCTACGCATATTTCAATGTATCATGTCAGAACATCATTTCTTGAAGGCCAAGCACCATGTGATCGTGCAAGTTAAATTACATTTTTATCCATTTCAATAGTTTCATTGAATGAGTCACTTTAGTATTGCAAATGATCTAAAAAATCTTTTGTCTCGCATTTATTGTTTAAAAAATACCACATTTCCCGGCGGTCGAAAACATATTTACTCTAACCTCATTAGCGTATGGAAAAATAAACTGAAGTTTTACTCATTTGGTGGGGGGGGGATAAAGATTTTTGGCGTGAAAGTTAATTTTTAACTTATAAAAAAATTAACCCTTCGATTAACCGGAACAAATAATAGCCTATGTCTTATTTTAGACTATAATCTATCCCTGCGCTAAATTTCATCCAATTTCCTTCAGCTGTTCTGGCGTGATTGACTAACATCAGCCTTGCATCCAAACTTTCTCATTTATAATAGTAGTATAAATTGACGGCAAAGAGATCTGCTATCGGTTGTTTCAGATATAAAATTATGAGGTAAAAGTGTCAAGTATTATGAAGTATATATATCAATAGATTTCTGATATTGCAAAATTAAGCATCAAAATAACCTTAATCTCGATGTAAGTACAAGCATACCCACAGATTATCTAGTTTCATTTTGCCGGGAAAAATATCAGTTACTGACTGTATCAGATACAAGTGAGTATCAGTATTAATCTATATCTGATACAGCGAAACTGGGTATTATTCCAAACCCAGTTTAACAGAATCTTGCAAGTCTGAAATGCACTCTTGTCATCATCTTAAAAAGCAACTAGCATTAGCAATTTACCTTATTTTCTTTTTCTTTATTTCATTAGTTACAACGAAGCACAGCTTTTAAAACTTTCAGGAATCACATCACTATTTTTTTTAGATACAAAAATCTTCAGTGCGCCCACATACAGAAAATAACTAATTATTAATTTTAATCTATGGAAAATAAAAATAAATTTCGCCAAATAGAGCAACTTATATGCATTTTATAAAATGGATAAAATAAAAGTGATTTTCTAAATTATTCATTTTCAGTTTCTATTATTAGTTCACGCACTCTCTCTATATATATATTGTTCAAATTTTCAGTCGTTAATAAAATACTTTTTATTCATCCACTCAAGTTCAAATAGATTTTTTTTAATTTATGGTGGATGACACTAGATGTTAATACAGTTTTTTCAAATATTAATTCCTTAATTTGGTTAGTTTTTTATTAATTAATTAAAAACTAACTTTCCAGCCAAAACTTTTCATTTCCCCTCCACCAAATGAGTAAGACTTCCGTTTGCTTTTTCCGCCACGCTAATGAGGTTAGGCTTATTGTGTTTTCGACCGATTATTTCAGACGATTCTGTTTATTTTCGTAGTGTTTGATGCATTTAAAATTAAACATTGTTAATTAAATGATTTTTCAGATTCATTTTGAAATACTTTTGAATTAAAATAAAATAGAATAAAGGAAATTTAAAAATTTCAATCTGTATTGCATTACTCCAGTTGGCATTGAAAAGTCTTACATCCGCAGTGTATTCTGACTTATTTTCAACTGTTACGGACTTGATTTTGTTTTGACCAGGCGAAATGTTTTGATTAATTATTTATATTAATTGTAATTATTTAATGAAAAGTAACTCTATAATTATTTAATAAAAGTAAGTATTACTTGTTTTCCTTTATTAATGTTATACATTCTGGTAGGCATAAAGCCTTCCAGTGTTTTTGCAATTCCACTTTTGATAGAAATACTCAACTATTAACAAAAGAACTATTAGAATAGGTGTCAACTAAGTCTTGGAATAACGATTGCTTTTCCCGATTTTTTTATATTACTTGTCAATTTAATCTTTATTCATATGTTTTAATCAAAGAGTCCATCTTAAAGGAGGTTTCGGGTGCAATAGTGTAAAAAGAATAGGAATCTATACAGCATCCACATTTTTACAAGCATATTCAGCTGGCTGGATGTAAATCCCTTTCCTGCTTTCTTTCGCTTATTAATTTTCCGGTCAATTGACATCGAGGTTTTAAATGCTCCATTGTATTTTTTGTTAATGAGAATATTGAGCAATGTTGTTATTTGTTATTGATGAAAGTAAGACACGCACACCTACACACAAATATATAGCTGGAAATCCTTGAGGAAAATATTCATGAAAATAAAATATACTAATTTAAAAGGTTATCTATACTTACTATTATAAATGTGAAAGTTTGGATGGATGATGGGGTTCAATCACGCCAGAACGGCTGAAAGAAATTGGATGAAATTTAGCACAGAGATAGATTATGGTCTACAGAAGAACATAGGCTAATTTTTATTCCAGTTAATTGAGTGGTTAATTTTTTTATTAATTAAAAACTAACTTTTCCATCAAAAAATGAAAACATCTGAAAACATCTGCCTGGGCTTTTAGAATCGTTTGTTTTCATTTTTCTATTTCCGGTATTCATCTGTTATTTCTGTTTTGAATCATCTGCTTGCGAATTTCATCAGAACAGAAAATTAAAAAAAAAAAAATCTGGAAACATCTGCCCGAGCTTTTTGAATTGTTTGTTTTAATTTAACCGTCTTTCATTCAAACATTATCCTAACATTGCAATGGAATTCTTTGGGTTTGATTTGTTCTTTCGTGGATTTCTCGGCAGAAAGACATTTTCCTCACTGAAAAGTTCAGCTGTTTTTATATAAAATTTCTTAAATCGTTCATGCCTATCAGATAATTAGTTAAACCGAGTAATTATTCTTTCCTATTTCTTATTAAGAAAAACATTAATCTGTAATAGTGAAGATAGTAAAAATAGATGCATTCATTTTTTTTCTTATGCTGTTCTTGTCTTATATATTATTATTAAGTTCAAGCAACGATACAAATTTTATTCAATGATGTTGCTTATTCAATTCCTACTCTAAGCTCACACTCGCCCTATATATATATATATATAAATATATCTTGTACAAATTTTCAGTCATTAATAAAATACTGTTTATTCATCCACTCAAGTTCAAATAAAAAAATTTTAAGTTGTAGTAGATGACATTTGATGCTAATACAGTTTTTTTTTCCCAAATATTAATTCGTTTTATTTTGTTAATTTTTGATTAATTAATTAAAAACTAACTTTCTAGCCAAAAATCTTCATTTCCCTACCGCCAAATAAGTAACGAATTCAGTTGGTTTTTTCCCAACGATAATATGGTTAGGCTTAACATGTTTACGGCCGATTACTTTAAACGATTCTGTTTCTTTGCAAAATGCTTGGTACATTTAAAATCAAACATTGTTAATTAATGGATTTTTCCGATTCATTTTGATGTGCTTTCGAATTAAAATAATACAGAATATAAATAATTAGAAAATTCTAATCTGTATTGCGTACCCCAACTGATGTACAAAATCACGCATTTTGTATTGGCATAATTGGCTTTAACTCCTCAACTGGCGTTGAAAATTCAATGCTAGTGTAATTTTTTGATCAATTATTTATAGTAGTTGTAACCGTTAGACCGGGATAGTCTGGCTGGTATGGCGTTGGATTCCCATTCCTTGGGCTGCGAGTTTGAACACCATGTACAGAAAGGAGAATGGAAAATTACCAGGAAATTCGCTTTCTATTTTCCCACTTAATATTCTGACTCTTTCATATTTCTATACATATTAATATTAATTGTTATTATTTAATTTGGAGTAACTAAAATAAAAATTTTCTTTGTTAACTTAAGTAGGAATTGATTAATTTTTTTTAATTACTTGTTTAAATATCCAATGGTAAGCTTTTTCAAATATTTAATAAATGTTTCATGATATATATTATGTATTTACAAGCGATTTTTACATGCGTTCTAGCTTTTTCACTTATTCGTAACCTCCCAAAATCTATAAAAAAAATGGCTAGTTAGTAATTTCATAAAATCTATCTGCAAATTTTGTAACATTGTACTATTGTCTACATATCGGCGAATGAATAAATACGATTACAATGCCGAAAAAAAAAGAATTATTTCTCAGGTTTGCATTTCTCGCTAAATTCAGTTGAAATATTTTATTATCTACTGAAAGAGACAAAAATGACTATTCGAAATTGCAAAAATCAATTTCCATCTGTTCTTGATGTGGTTATGATATTTAATGTTGCCTTAATAGAAATACAAACTTTATATACAATATTTACTCATGCGGTCCATTTTACTTTTTGTAAACGTCTGTTTCATTTTCGTAAATTCTACTTATTACAATTTATTTGAAAAAAATAGCTTATCTTTCATTCACGAATAGATAATTAATATTGTTGTTTGTTTTGTGACCTTTTTTGTTAAAATAAAACAAAATGGAATGTTAAACTTTAGATTAATTAGTATGCACGATGACGATAACAAACACAGAGTCTACGGCCACGATAATTAATGTTGCCTCAATAGAAAAACAAACTTTATGTACAATATGCTAAGTGTTTATTAATACTGCCGTGAGATTATATCAGAATGCATTATCAACGTGTAAAATGGCAAACGATAATGTTTCCACAGAAGAGCGGGAAAATTATGTAGAAATTATTGGCATAAAAATTCGTAATTTCACATAAAAATCTAAAACTACTAAAAAAATCAGTTTTTAAAAAATATATTTTAAGCAATTTTTAGTAAACTAATGCTTTTAAAGTCAACTAAGAAAATCTAATTAATTAACAGAATTTACTCAGAATAATTAATTAAATTACTAATTTAGTTTCAATTCAAGTTATAAAAACAATTAAAATATTCGACGGAATAATTAAAAAAAAGGTTACATAGCAAGGATATTTAAAGGATAACGGGAGGTATAAGGGATACTACTGCCCTGATCCTAAACACCTCTCTTGTAAAATATTGTTAAGGAAAATGTTTATTTAACTTATTTAAATACTGAAATAATGTTACTTTGTTATCAGATTCCTAAAAATTATCCAAGTATTTTTCAAATCCTGTAAATTACTGAAGGAAAATCATCTATAGTAAAACATTGCTAAAAAAACGTTTTTAATTCAAATTCATCTGTAAATTGCATTTTTCTCACATTATAAAATACAATTACCCTGATTAAATTCTTAAATTAGCATTTGATTATTTAAATATTTTAAATTATTATTATTATTAGTTCAATAACTTAAAAGTCATATTTATTTTTTAAATAGTTTTTATTAAGTGAATACCTCCGTCTTTTTATGCCTTTATTTTTTATGTAACTATCTTTTGCTTCAATGAATTTTTTAACGGAATTTTCCGCGTCTTTAAATCACTCGAAATATCGATACAGTTTTTTAAATGGATACAGGAAAAAATTGTCTGTGTGTTTTGACATCAGGCGAGAAATCTGAACAATCCCAACCTCTATTTTATGCTAGATATTTAAAATAATCAGACAATTATTTTCAATATTCAAATTAATTTTATAATCACTAATCATATCAATAAAAATCGCAAATACCTGTACCATTTACTTTTGATTTAATTTTCTTTAATATCAACCATTCGATTTTTGTTCAAAAGATCCATAATTTCGGCTTATTAAAAATTAAATAATCTGTTAATATTTTTCAAATATAATTTATCTTTTTAAATATCTATCTCAAAAATCACCATACATTCTAATAATCATGTAAAATACCGAGTTTATTACAAAATTAATTTTTAATATTTTACATACCGTATAAAAATTTTACGTGGTCTTTGGAAATATTATATACTAGCCGCCTTTGTCGCCTAATTGGCCCTTCTGAAATATAGGTTATGCTTGTTTTCAATTGTTTACGATTTTCTAAGGGGGAAAAAAAGGAAGTTTATCTATTGTCATCCTAGAGCCATAAAAAGTGTAAATGTCTGGGTAATCCACCTTTAAATTGCTTATTGTCTTCCGCAGTAATGCAGTTTCACTGTTTCTTCATGTAAATAGCTGAGATAAAAAGCAGAAATTTTCTTCTTTTCTTTCAATGTGAAAAAAATGTCATATTTAAATATCTCATGTAACAAAAAAATGATTTGAATTTTATAGCAACAATAAAAATTATTGTTGAAAACCCTGCCATAGAATAATTTAAGAAACGGCAATTATTATGATATATTTTCTTAATATAAGCCCATTTTTCATGTTAAAAAACTTTAAACGTAGTTAAATCGACGTATTTCGTCATTAAAGAGTATTTTCCTTTTCTTTCTTCACTTTACTCACCCCCCTCCCTTCTCAACAAAATGAAACGCTCACCCCATCAATGTAACTGGATTCGCTCTCTAATTTTATTTCTTTCATAAGAACTCACGAGTGAATGAATGGATATTTTGAAAGACTGTTCTATTAAAATTGATACTCTTCTGGGAATTCTGGATTGATCATTAAAAGTTAATAAAGTAGTTGTACTCCGGTGAACACATTTTGTAATTCTACCTGCTAAAGGTTCAGTAACACTTATATCATCTTTTGACAACGAAACAATATCTAATGTTTTCCAATTACTCCCCTCCTCTTTTTTTAAAAAAAAATGTTATCCTTTTATTTTCATACTTAGTAGATTATTCAAGATAAGCGACCATATTTTTAGGTTATGTTTCTTTGAATGATGCTGGTAAATTTATTATATATATTATGTGTGTGTGTGTGCGTGTGTGTGTTAAAGAAATTTAATATTTGTCTCCATCTACATTGATATTCTGGTATAAGACAATTTTCTCTGCGCTTCAGTTAATTCATAAACAACATATATCAAACCACCAAATCCGTTCATAGCCTTTTGTGTGGATAATAATGCTATTCACTGTATAAATAAGGATTAAATAACTATCTAAATCTTCTGAATGACCTTGATCATCTAAATGACCACCTGACTAAATTGGAATGACTCAATAGAAAATTAAAATTGTTATAAAATTTTCATTGATACGTGGAAATCGATCCTTCTCTAATCAAAACTATTCCGCCTTGAAATTGAATGAATATGAAAAAAAAAATTATCTCGGAATAACGTCTGAAAAAAACCCTTATAAATAATATACTAGCACTTGCATTACTCCATCTTCTCTTTTTTATAATAGATTAGGTACGCATCAGAAAATACATTGCGATTGGTATTATAGAGAGGGGAGATGCTGTTCAGGTAAAAAATGCGGAGGTATATATCTTACGTTGTGTGAAATGAGTTCATTAAAGAAATGTTTCTGAAAGCACGGTCCTCTTGCTTTCACAGCACAGACCAAAATCTTCATTCTATCACAAAATCACGTTAATGATGGGATGGTACAAAATGGTTGAAGGTCAAATTTATTCCTTACTTTTGAAAAAATATCCTAACTCTCATTAGTAAACAAATTATTCATATCATCAGGTCATCATACTATTGAGAAGCTACGCTTCTTATGTTAGGGGGGGGGGGGGTAGACGCATTCAAGAAAACTTGAGAGATAGCATTATCAGACTGCAAGACAGATCTGCCAGATGTCCTGGTACATTAGGAATGTCAATATCTTAAAGGTTGCCATTTTCAATTTTCAAATTATAAGCAAAAGAATATTTTTTAAAAAAATTACTATGAGTTTTTTTTTTTAATAAGATTGAGAGCAACGTATATTTAAGTCCCTGATTTAAAATCCCCTTGAACGATCCTTCTCTGAATGGATAACCTCTCTGATGAGATCCCTTCCCCCTTGAATTGAATAATAACTTCTTACTTATTTTGTTTGTCAAAACACAAGTAAGAAAACATCCTTTTTTCGATTTTGTATTTAATGCTGCAATGTGTACTTAAAGGAGAAATGCTGTTTTGGTATCTCAAACAATAATATTAATGCTTACAGACAATCAGCACATTAAAATACCGTCAGACGAAGATTAAACTTTTTTAAAAAAAACTGAAAGAATACCTGCATGTATATAAATGATATAACAACTGTAGAATTTGTCATAAAAATATCAAAAATGCGGATATCAATAAAGAGACGATTTTTCTCAATTTCATGATAAATTGATTTTTAAATGTAATTATTGTTTTTAGCATCGAAACTGTAATAATATTAATAGAAAAACTTTTAAAATAATTTCCTTAAAACTAATTTACTTTAATAACTTGTGTAGTAATATTATCTATTAAAATTTTGATTACATATCTTTTCATCTATATGTGATTTTTCGTTAGCTCATTAGAAAACAAATTGCCGTTATTATTCGTAGTAAGTTCAAATAATAACATATAAATCAAATTGTAAAAATAATATAATGTTGTTTTAAACAATAAAATGTTATATTTTCTAATAATTTCTTAATAAAATTAAACATAATTATTTATTAATACTTTTTTAGAAAAAAAAAACGATATTTTTACACCATAAAATTTTTAATTCAATCGGCAATTATTTTTATTTACATGGTACATTTTACACTCTTGGCGAATTCATTTTCCCATCTACTTGTAAATTTCAGCCAACGCGTCATGGCATCGGCACCACAGTTTGAATTCAAAGATACTTTGTTTCCAACGGAGGGGTATAAAAATCAATACACGTGCTCGCATTTTAACAACCTTGATCTCCCTCAAACCTTCCATAAAAAGTTTAATCAATTAAATTTTTACATCATAAACACATATAACTTCTTTAGATTCCTTTGGAAACACATTCTAAATATTATACAAGTTAAAATTAAAGATAAAACTAAATACAAACTAATTTTAAATAGAATTTCTACCATAGTAAATATCGATCAAAAAAGCCGTTCTCGTGTCCTAGAAGAACAGCGCATGCGCTAGTAGGGTTAACACATGATTACAGTAATCGATCCTAGAAACAGGTTCTTATCTTGAAAACAGAACTGGCGACTTCTCGCCCTTGGAGTGAATGAGTAGTTCGTACGAAAGCACTAAAGCGCCAAATCTGGAAACCATACAGTTGGAAACTCTGCCTGATTCACGCTGTGTTGAGCAGTTAGCTGTGTTGGGAGAAGGAGTGTGCGCAAGGGTACGCTAGCGCATGTATTTTGTTGAGGGGATTATTTATCTGGTCTTATGAATTAGATGGAAATTCAACGATCCATTTTCTTGAATAATCTCAGCTTACCCATGCCTGTAGTATAAATAAAATACTATGGCCGGTAAATTCAGAGAAAGTTTGAAATAATCAAAGAAGGCTGTACATGTATAATGAATGAGTCGCCTAGTGAATACAGGCGAACTTCTGTGATCGATATTTTGGGTTCTGGAGAAAAATGGGAGCCTGGATTTCTAGTTTCTATCAGCAGCGAAGAGCTGATTTATGAATCATACGAAACTATATTATATTTTTAATTTGAAACGGTATTTTTTTTTTCAGGTTTTAATTCAAAATGCTTAATTATATGCTCTGATACTCTTCGAATCATGTTGAAATAGTTTTGTCCTCGATCAATTCAAGTACCTAACTTCCTAAATTAGATTTAAATGCTTTGAAATGAAAAAGAACTATTTCTTATCTGGACGGTATGGTTCTAAAAGGGTGGAACCACAGGAGATACTTCTTTCCTTACTCAGATATTTATTTATGACTCGTATTGTGGTTTTGTTGATTCAAAGACGTCGGAAAGATGGCTTGTTTACCACGAACCTATAATCTCATTCGGCCGATTTCTAAAATGTTTCTTTAGTTTTATTCTTATTCTCCTATTGTTAACAGATAGTTTCATTTGATGTATTAGGATTGACGCTATTCTATAATATAATTTTATGTTAATTGATCGCAAGTTAATGATATAAATTAAATTAATTTTAATTGCTCTTTAATTTATATATTTCAAATTTCTTAAATAACGAAAAGTTATAGATAATTTATTATTACTTAGATTATCTTAAATAGTGCTTACAAACATAAGACTGTTCCAGCTTTAAAAAGTATAATTTTGCTAAATTGATATTTTACTACATCCTTTACAAGGATGTGTATCGTATACGGTTGATTATAGTGGGCAAATTTTATTTTATTTGTAATGAAATGTAGTTAATTTTATTGCTTTTCATTTCTTACATACATTTTGTTGATTTAAAATAATTACCTTTTTAAGAAATAAAGCCATTAATAAAATAATTATTTAATATCATTTGCTTGATATCTCATTTTTAACGAAATATTTACAACCTGTAGTTGTTAAATTTAATCGATTTGTTACCGATCTGTAGATTTTAATAACTTGTTTTGATTAATTTAATTTAATCCTACGTTTTGCAAAAATCGTAATTGACAAAAAGGCAAGCTATTGGTTACAGCTAGAAAAGGTAATTTTGAATTTATAAAAATAATCTAAAATCGGTCGATGCGAAATTTCTGCAGTAAATTATGAAATAATAATTACATACATTTGAGTTATTATGTAAATAAAAAAATTAAACATCATTACTGTATAACACACATTAAAATCTTTTTGATTTAAATCATTTGTTTTATTTGATGTCTTTGATAAATGTTAACTATTAAACAATATTCTTGTGAAATATAAGGTGAATGTACACGTAGGATGCAACTACATGTTTAGCTTTTACAATCGAGAATTAATGTATAAAAAGAATGAAAGCGATAAAAAAATGTGATGGAGCGGACTTCTATTTTAAAATTACATTTTTATCATTTCACATTTCTTGGATTTAATATCTGCCTCTGTCACTTTTTACTGCAGTAAATAAAGTTGGTTTGATGTCTTTCAAACTATAACTGTTAAGTTTTCAATTTGTAAACGGGCTAAATTTATTTTCTTATTCATTTTGTTTACGTTCTTCTTTTAATGAGTTTAAAAATATAAAGCATAGTTTATTAACATTTTCTTTTAATGCCAGAAGAAAAAAAATCTTTTGTAAATTATATAAAACATATTTGCTAATCATTTAAATGTTAATCCTTCAAATTGTTGTAATGGGGAATCGGATGATTCGAATATTATTTAGTTAAAACTTATTTTGCCGTAGAAAATTGTTTTCTAAACAAATTTTGTGTATTTATTTTTATTTTCCCTTTTATTTTGAATATATATATATATGGTCAACAAATTTCTGTCGAAGATTAACAATTCTTCGCTGTGCTAGAACAATACATTTTTTGCTCGGTATTAAATAATATTCAAAATTTAAATAATGAATTCCTAAATATATTATGTTTATATTTCATTTAATTCCAGTTTTACCAATTAATTTTAATTTATTCTGTTACTAAAATGCGAACAATTTTGGGAGTGTTCTGTTTTGAAGCTCTACGAGCCTTAATGTTTACGGAAGTTAATGGATATGTGGATAAATCATCCACTTTGTTTATTTTTTCTTTCCTTTGCTTGAAATGGTGTTGCCATTTATCATTCAATTTCTTTTTCTTTTCTTTATCATTCTCTTTCGACATTTTAAAACTTGGTTGTGGAAAAAAAGACTATTTTTCTTTTCCTTCAAATTCTTAGTATTCTATTCTTATAAATCTTTGTTTTCTGTATTTGTAAATAAGAAAAGGAAGAAATAGATAAATAGAATGTTTTATTTGCAATATTTGTAATAGGTTTTTGCGAATATTTTGGATATCAATATGTTTAAGAACTGTTTTGGATTATAATTGTTAATTTTTTGCCTTAAGTATTTAACGAACTGAATTTGAAGATAAATTATCAAAATTTATTTTTAGAGATATTTTCTACATGCTATCTAATGAGTTGATTTCTTTAAGTTTTTGAAAAAAATTTAATATTAAAAGCAAGACAGTTACAAATTTATATATTAAAAGAATTAAATTGAAAGTTTCGACAAACCACATTTAGTTTTGCTCCGAATGATTTAAAAACAGAATTAAAAGCTATTGACATCTTTTTTTTTCTTTCTTTTTTTCAGATGATTTTACAAAATATTTTTTTGGAACTCCATCAATATTGTATTATCATTAATCTTCAGATATAAATTTTAAAATTAAAACAGATTTAAATTCCGTGTAAAAAATTATGAAATTTATTAATGAGTTTTTAATTTGGATTTGAATTACTATATTAATTTCTTAATTATCCGATTGTTTGAAACTCTCCTTAGCTCTTTTGATTCCCTAATTAATGAAGAAAGGAATTTTAATTTTATGATAGTAAAATCGTCTGTCTTTTTTTTAAATAATTGTAAAAAGAAAGCAAAAGGAGCATTCTCTGCAAAATGAATTGTTAACTTACATTATGATAAATCTTCAAATCAATTAATTAATTTATATTGATATTAATTAATATTAAATAATTATAAAGGCTGATATTTATATTTTAACCACTAATTAGTCGTTGCTAGTTTGCACATGAGAAGAAAGTTTTATTGAATTATTGGTCACATATTTAAAAGATATCGCAACAATAAAAAAAAGAAAATAGGGATTTTATTAATAGTTTACTTTCCTATTGTTGAAAAATGGAAGTCTAAAATTACGAATTTTATGATAGATATAATAAAATGTATTTACAAATAAAAATTCTCTGTATTTTACAAATAAAATAAAATTTTAGAATTATTCTTAAAAGAATTGTTTTAATATATAGAAACCTTTATACATAATAATTTTAAATACATTTTAAATTTTTTTATGTTATAATGAAAAGGAAAATATGGGCTAACTTTTTTTAAATTTATAAATGAAAAGGAAAATATGGGCTACCTTGTACATCTGACTTTTATAGGGAATCTAGAATTTTCATTACAAAAAAAAATAATTTTGGCTTCGATCAAAAATTTTCAAATAAGAAGTTTAAAATAAACTCATGATCAATAATTAAAAATAAATCTTGATTGCATTCTTAAAAAGAAAAATAAATTAACGTTAAAAAATTCTTTCACCGATCTTATTGCTAAAGTCATTTAATAAAAAGTATTATAACGTTATTTGTAGCGTTTATTTGACAAATTTTTATTTAAGTTGAAGCAAAATTATTATTTTAAATTTAGATATCTCATAGTGAGTTCGGACCCTCAAAAAAGAAATTTAGTTGAATAAAAAAGTGTAAAAAGCGGGACGATTCAATATGAAATTTATTAATTAAATTTATTCCTTTTTGTTCTCAATAATCATATAAATGTTTCAATATGTATTTTTGTATTTTGAAATTTATACATATTCTTGTCCTCCAGCAATTTTCAGTTCTGTGTATATATTCAACTGCAGCTTTTTCTCTCTTCAGTATTTAATCCTATTCACGAGTTGTCAACATCTACAGTGGCAACTTAACTGTAACAACCACCTGCGAAGGAAAGGCCATTTAAATTCCAGTTAAAAGTGGCATTTTTCTTACGTGACTTCCCGAGATCGATTTTGTAAACGTCTTGACTTTTCAAGGTCGTTTACGGAAAGGAATGGCAGGGGCATCTGTGAATACAATTCCTTGGAATGCGGAAAAGTAACTGCCGATAACAGAGGAGGGAGAGATTCGAATACAAAAGCACACTGTCCCTTCACTGTTTGACTATTGAAGACTCTTGACAGAAAGTCTTTTTGTCATTGAGTTGTCTTCAAAGGTTCTTAAATGGACTTGAAATTTCAACCCTTCTTGTCTTCTTTGAACCACTGATCATCTGTTGAAGGGTGTGGTTGTTCTCATTGTTAAGTGTGACTTCCCCACCGTACCTCATACCCTCTGAGTAGAGGAGGACAAATAAATACACAAAACCATCAGGGGATAGGGTTAAGCCTCCCACATAAGTTACTCGTGGCATTTGTGGTATGCATAATCCTGAGATAAGTCTGAGTAATCCTACTCTCGTATCAAATAAACAAACTCAAATTTACTCAAATAAACAAATATACTCAAATATGTTTTTATAAGTAAAGAAAATGTAAATTAGTATTAAATCATATAAAATATTTTTTGAATCATTACTGAAATAAAAATCAGATAAAATTACCGTAATTTGTTTTAATCAGGGTAAGAAATGAGCTTACAGCTCTTGAGAAAATTTCTGTATAATTGATAGTATAATAAATAGTAGTTTCTTTGTCAAGACACGATGCTATGTTAACTCCCGTTTCGTTCCTCATTTTACATTTAATCAATTTTATGTTAGAAAATCATGTAACATCTTTTTAGAATGACAGATGTATAAATGTTCAATAATTATTTTAATTCTTATAACTTTTGTGTATAAAATAATTATTCTTATATTATATATTTATACTACTATTAAACATGTGAAACTTTGGATGGATGGATGGATGATGTTAAGTCAATCACGCCAGAACAGCGGAATGAAATTGGATGAAATTTAGCACAGAGATAGATTATCGTCTTGAATACGACATAAACTACTATTTATTCCGATTAATTGAGCGGTTAATTTTTTATTAATTAAAAACTACCCTTCTCGCTAAAAGTCGCCCCACCAAAAATGAGTAAGATTTCAGTTTTGTTTTTTCCCCATGCTAATGAGGTTAGGCTTGTTGAATTCTTTTGTGATAAAACTTTGTCAGAAATTTAAATAATGATAAATAAATAAATGCTTTGCTCTTCAAATATTAATAATTATATGCATGATTTTGGAAGTTAATATTGCGCGCGCGTGTGTGTGAATACTTTTTTAATGAAATATAGCATGTGATGAAAATGACAATAATTCTTGATATAAACGATTTTTTACTTGATCATCGCAGCACATTCATATATTTTTAAATATATGAATGTACAGCATATTTTTTTTAAAGATTCAATTACTTAAAATAAGAATTAATTGTTAGAAATTTCGTAAATATATGCGAATCAATTCACTTCAAGTTCTTGCTGGACACTCATTTCATTTAACTGTTGGCAAAACGTTTCGTTTTAATTAACCTTGATGGCAATAATATGACATAATACTTGAGGAAAAAATTAAATTTCTAATTTTTATTCGTTATCCAAAAAATTCTTACTGAAGGTATTGCCTGATTATTTAGTTAATTTTGTTATCTAAAGATAGAATCATATAAAACGAAATTACATCTTAAAATTAGTCGACAGAAAAATCGGAAGAACTTTCAATCGATATATATATATATATATATAATAACTGTATTTTATAAGGTTTTTTTAGTAATCAGTCAGGGCTTTAAAACAAATCAGGTTTTACTTAAAAGATTAATGCATTTAAATATAAATGATCTTTAATAATTTTTGATAAACGATTAATACTTTCAAAAATATATAATCTTTATTAATATTCGACAAACAACTAATAACTTAAATATAAAAAATCTTTAAAAATATCCGATGTATATTTAACCACTTGACATACGAATTTATTTAACTTTCTAATTAGATAACCCATCTTTTTTTTGATAATTTATTGTTAATTCGATTTTTAAAAATAATATATGGAGCAATTGGGATACCAAATCGTTTCATATCGATTTTTTCGTATTTAAATACTTAATTCTGTGGCTTAGTTGCAGACTTGAAAATAAAAATTCAGTCATTCGATGTGTGTGTCAGACACGTCATTGTATGCGAAGTGGTTAAGTCATATATATTAAACATTTCTACTTAATAGCTAATTTTTTCGTGGAAGTTACAACATGTAGATAAAGATGGACTTTATGCATTCTACACAAATATTTGCGCTTTGATGTATCATTTCAAATAAAAGATATTCTATCTAATCTTAAAATTAAATCGACACGAGAAATTAAAACAAAAAGATTTCCTTTTGTTTCAAGAAATCAAAACAAAGAGATTAGATTAGATGTGAGTATCATCTCGGAACACTTATGCAGGGAAATACGAATGATAATAGTTCTCAAAAACAATACGAAAACATAAAAGATAAGCCTAAAAGATAAATCAATATGCGTAGCAACGATGTATATTTTGGAATTTACTTTTTTCAAATTTTGAATATACTTTTTAAAAACTATTCTTTGGATACGTGAGCTCCAAAAAGACAACTACTCTGCAGAATAATCTTGATTTTTGATAGCGAAAGAAATTTCGTATAGTAAACCAGATATCTTAATTAGCTAAGAAAACTGAAAATCATCATTTTTTAAATATTTTTATCTGAACATATATGTAAAGCTTGAGTTATAAATAACTGTATAATTATTTGTGTCAAAAAGTTTTAATGTACTGGAAACAAATTATCAACATGAAAAAACATGAAAAAAAAAATAGAAACAATAATTCAGAAATATACAAATAGATAGCTAAATACGATGGTGTCAAAATAGAACTGGATAATTAATCATACAAGACGAGCTTTCCTGAATTTATTGAAAAAAAAGAAAGATTAAAAAGAAATTTGCTATGCATATTTCAATGTATCATGTCAGAACATCATTTCTTGAACGGCCAAGCACCACGTGTTCGTGCGAGTTAAATTATATTTTTATTCATTTTAATCGTTTCATTAAATGAGTTATTTTAGTACTGTAAACGATCCAAAAAACTTTGTCTCGAATTTACTGTTTTAAAAAATATCCCATTTTCTATTTATTACATTTCACATAATCACGTGCTCGAAATTACATTTTTTCTCGGTCTTATTTGAGGTAGCCATTAATTTTTTTTTTAAATCGGAGCTTTTGTAAATATGCTGGCAACGCGTTATTTAAAGCTGATTTTGGAGATGCTCGTGCAGATAATAAAATTTCAATTTTTCGCCTACGGATTTTTGATCATTCCAAAAATAATATCATGTTCTGACAGGATAATAATAAATCCCATAGTCTATGATAGATATTTTTGCGGTCTCACTTACCTTATTGTCTTCATCTATGTAACAATTATTAATTTTATTAATTTTTTGTTTACAAAAAATTAATAAAACAGTTTTATTTTAAACAAATGTTTGTGATTTCCGTTTATGCATTTTAGTTTAGAAGAAAAAAATTTAAATTTATTTCTAAACGACTTTAGTAGATATAACTGTTGTATTTTAAAAATTGAAATAATAGTCTATAATTTTAAGCTGTGGAAATAATAGTTTTCTTTTATTCCCCCTTCTCTAATTAACACTTGATCAGTATACTTCGAAGAGAAATCGAAATTGTTTAGTGTTTTGAAAAGAAATGTCTTCAATAAGATCTAGAATTAATGACATTTACACTTTATTAACTTTAAAACAATCTATGCAGTTAAGATTTTCTCCAATATATCAAAAACTAGCTCTTACCCGCGACTCCGTACGCGTGGAAATTTTGATGCGTATATGTGAGAACTGACAGTCTAAAATGTTATCGAAACCGTATGCATGCACAAATTTTCAACGTCAATTGGAGCAACGCAAAGACGTGAATTTTAAGCGCCAGTTGGGGTAACGCAATGCAGATTAGAAAATTTTAGTTTCAATTCATCTGTTTTATTTTCATTCAAAAGCACTTCTGAAGGAATCGAAAGATTTATTACTTAACAATGTTTAATTTATAATTTATCATACACTACAAAAATTAACGGAATCGTTTGAAATAACCGCTACGTCTAACATCATTAGCATGGGGGTGGGAAATGTTATGTTATTAAAACCATAAGGGTACTTTTCCGTTTGTCGGGCGCAAACGAACCATCGCCAAAGAAATTTGAGAAAATTTGGCGGAATTCTAAATTATTTGCTAACGGAAACATACCACTTTAAGCATGAATAAAAAATATATAGCTAACACAAATACAATTTAAATTACAAAAACACACAGAGGAGCAGTTTTAATATATAGTCATTTTCGCCAAAAAAAAAAAGTTTGCCACCAAATTTTAGCGAAATGGCATTTCCAATCACAAGGTTTCGATGCCCGTTGCAGCAAATTAACGGAAAATAGAAAAAATATCAATAAATGCAGTAATATGGAATGCACTAAAAAATTTAGTCGAAAATGATGAAAATGGGCAAAGAAATAAGTACAGCGAGAAAAAAATCAAGAAAAATGAACAGGAAATAACGAATTATATTAACACAAGAACAGCATAAGAAAAAAATTAAATAAAAATTCCTTTAGAATAGTAAGATAATATTAAAAGAACACTGGAAATAGAAAAATAAAAACAAACAATTCAAAAAGCTCAGGCAGATGTTTTCAGATGTTTTTATTTTTTGGCAGAAAAGTTAGTTTTTAATTATTAAAAAATTAACCACCCAATTAACCGGAATAAAAATTAGCCTATGTTCTTCTGTAGACTATAATCTATCTCTGTTCTAAATTTCATCCAATTTACTTCAGCCGTTCTGGCTTGATTGACGGACATCATCCATCCATCCAAACTTTCACATTTATAATAGTAGTATAGATGATATAATAGAAAAAAATGTTGAAAATCATAAATGAAGGATTAATTTCAACTTTCTATTTCTTTTATTTGTACTTTCCAAGACTATTTTCTTAAAGTCAACATTATATATATGAGTGCGTGTGTATGTATGATGACATTTCTTAATCTAATTTAAATCCTGATTAATTTCTTCATTTTAATTCAGGCAATATTAACTTCATTCTAAAATATTATCTTAGTTCTTGATCCAATTTCACCCTTTTTATTTAATTATTCTACACGTGATTTGGAAAATTCAGGAATCCAGCAGTATGTTCTCACGCTCTGGCCGATTTGATAAAGATTTTAAACGCTTATAGCATTCTTTTAAAGGTACCTAAAATTCTCTTGCCTAAATCGACCCAAGTAAAAAAATCCCTATCAAAATCTTATTATAAAATCATCGAAAGGAATTCCCCCCCTTTTTTTGCATTTGTATCGCGATATATACAGACGTCAGTTTTATAATCGCTTCTTGTACCTTAAATTGCCTCCTGTAGTAAAATAAATCGAAGTTAAAATCCCAAAAGTTTCTTCTATTCGGACACGCAACTGTTAAAATATGTTTACACACACACATAGTCCATATATTTGTTTATCTGACACACAATTCTTTACTGACCGAGTCTGTAGGATTTTGATTTTTTTAAAAAAAATTATAGCTTCATTTAATTTTAATATAATTATTTAATGTTTTTTTTTCTAAAATAGAAGATTTAGGGTGTTGTTTCTTTTCCTTAGTATCTATCCAATTTTTTCATTCAACCCTCATCATTACCTTTAAAGGCAACTTGTAGAGTCCGTGATAATTTTTTTTGCATTTACGTGCTTTTAATTTAATTAAAGATTAACATAGATATCAATTCATTAATAAAAATGTAACTTTTTTATATTAAGTTTTTTTAGATTTTTCGGCATCTCGTTGCCGTTTATAATCTAGACCACATAAGCATTTTAGGGTCTGATCTTGCAGAGTCCATAGGGAAAATTTTAAAGAGATAATTCATTTTTCATTCATTCCAAGACATATTAGAATTATATATATTGTATAACTTTATACTGATGACTATACAATATTTTAACATTTTTAGAACTTTAGTTATAACTAAACCGGTAGATTTTACTTAAATTCCTGGTCATGAAATAGAAAACAAATTATTACAAATTTTCTGGTGATTTATTATAAAGAATATTGAAAAATAACAAAAATCGAAAAACTGTTTTAAAAATACAATTCTATTACTGAGCTAAAAAGTAGAAAATAATTTTATCAAAGATCTGAAGTTGAAATCCATATTCTAACAAGATGAAAGGCTAGAAACAAAAAGATTGGAAAATAAAACTGTAATAAATGCCGTAAGAATTAAAATCCAATAAAAATTAAGACTAGGAAAGAAAAATTCAATCCAATAAAGAAAATCCAATAAAAATACATGAAATTGTTAAGATTTTTAATTTAGTTAAAAGTATTTTTTCAGCGTCTCTCGCTTTTAAAATTTTATTTTGATGTCTAGATTTCTTTTGAGAAAAAGATTACTTTTTAACTTTTCAGTAGACTAATAAAAGACATATTTTTTATTTTTATAATTAGATAATAGAAATGAAAAATAATGAATAATTTCTTAAGTAATTTAATATCTGACACAAAAGCGATTATCGACGGAAAATGATTTTCTTTCTTTTCTTTTTGAATATAAAAGGAAATCTATTTTAGGAAGTTCCTCAGGTATAAAATTAAGAACTATTTTATTTGATTCCATCTAAAAAATAATAATAAATAACAGTTACGCATTAGAACATTTACAAAGTAACAAAATATTAGAAGTAATTAGCACGATTGAAAGGGCAATAAATAGGAAAATAAATTTCTTAAAATTGGTATTCGTGCAAAATAAATAAATAAATAAATAAAATAATAATCATAAAAATGTTAAACAGAACTTTTTCTGTTTTTTTATTAATGCATTTTTGAATACTAAATTAATTTTATTTTTTATGTCCGAAAATTGATCTTTTATCAATAAATAAAAATCATTCTTCATCAACTGCCTGACAGATGACGGAGTGAAAACGATTTTGGCCGTTAACAATTATAATAACAAATTTTACCCATGAAACGATAATAAAGAGATTTAAAGTATTTGCCTACATGTTTATTTTAATATTATTATTATTGTTATTCTGTTCTTTTGCTGAGTTTAGTACATTAATTAAATAGTAGGATATAAGAATTTATTTTTTCTTCTTATCATTAATGAGACGAATGAGAAAGAGGATTGAATTTTAGATGATATAGCATGTATATTAAGAAACACTGAGTTTAAAACTAAATCAAAACTTCATTTCCATATAAATTGTAAAAAAATAAAATATTCCTTTTTGTCCTTTGATGCGTAAGAAAATAAACTAATAAGCAAAAGCATCTTATGCTTAAAATTATTTTTCTTTATAAATCGCTAATGTACCTGGCACAGAAAACGTTCTTATTACTTATTGTCTAATGGCAACAGTCAAATATAAGCGAATCTCTGCACGAACATTTCGAATTTCTTCATTGAATATTTTTACAACTTCACTGAATTTAATATTTTCCTTAATAATTATTTAAAAAGTTCCGATGCATTAAAAACTTCTGTCAGAGGTTGAAGGGCATTAGAAACAAACATTAAACCAAGCCTATTGAGTTCGAAAATAGGCTTAATCATCACCAGATGAGTATTCTTTATGACTTGCCTACCGAAATTAATACTCATATCAAAATTATACATCTTCCCCCCAAAAACGGTTTATGGGTTAGCATAAAATTAAAATAATTACCTTTTCAATGATATTATTTTTATTAACGTACATTTGTTTATTTATTTTCCAACACATATTTTTTTAAAATTTATTTTGGTTTCAGACTAAAACAACCTTATGATGAAATCCAAACACACACATCAAAACATCTATTCGCATATTTTTGTCAGATTTAAGATTAAGAAATTACCCTCTTTGAACATTATCTCAAAAATAGGGATTTCTTTTCTGCTTTTATTGCCTTTCAAGAACATTTTTTGTTTCAATTTTCCATATCAATAATTTGTAATAGACGGACTTCATTAAATTCATGTTGGCTTGAGTGGGAAACTCAGAACCAATAATTACGAGCATTTGATCTTTTTAAATACTTTTTTTAAATAAACAATTAAAGGGACTGGCACAATATTTAGGACGAGCACAACACTTAAAATAATGAAAGGAGAAAAGAAGGCTGGTTGCATCTTACACTAATTAAGAAATTCAACTTCACAACATCGCTGTAGTTGATGGGTTCACGGGGCTGTCAGCCTCGGCAGGGGCTTATCCCCATACCTGGTGAAATGAAGAGCCGCATAGCTGTCCATATGTAGCGTGGTCCTCTGCGAGTGGCATCTGCATGTTGCTGGAAGAGTAGATTTAACGAGGCGCCTAGGCCCGTCAGGGGCTTATGTTGACTGAGGCGCTGCACTAAAGAAACTGGCCTGGACTGGATAGCTTGGAGAGGTACCATCACCTCTAGGAGGGGCCTGGAGTATTGGGAAGCTGCTTTCCTATTGGCTGTTGGCTTGGAACTGAAGTTACTATTTAAGGAAGGGACAGGGTAGTTTTTTTTATGGAGATGAAAATTGAGTTAGTGAACAGAATAAGATAAAAAGTTTTCTTAGGGAGTCAGTCGCTGTTTTCATATCATGCATGGCTTTCTTGAGATTGGGGGAAATTTGGAAGAGAGTTTTGATTTCTTTTAGAAGATCAAAAAATCTGCAATTTCTGAGTCAGAGTTGTAAGTAATATTTGCTGTAGAGGGAGTACAATTAGAAGTTTGAGGTTCCTGGGGGAGATTTGTTTTCAAAATGTTTGAATAGGATGCATTGGGCTTTACAAAATTACTTTTGAAAAAATTTGATCGAATATTTTGCGGGGTTTAGGATATTTAGGGCAGCCGCGATATGCTGCTGTGTGTCCGAGTTGCTCGCCATTTATGCATTTAGGATTGTTGATTTTTTCTTTCAGGGGACAGTTTCTGGTCTAGTGTTCATTATTACATTTTTTACATCTGGGTTTTAATGGACAGTTGCTTGACATGTGGCCAAATAAGTTACATTTATAACATTGAGATATTGTATTTCTGCCTCGCTAGCGCTCAGTGGTTACTTTGAGAAAATCTATATTGGTAAGATGTTAAAAGTTCATCAACTTTGTCATTTTTATCAGTCCTGACAAGTAGGTTAACTCATTAACTCACCCTCTGCCTGCTCTAGCTCAGTTGAGGAATCCCTTATCCTTCTCTCTAGGGTGGCTACATGTGAATGGTTGAGGCCGAAGGCTTTTCTACCCATAATGTAGGCATCGTTATGGTTGTGTAGTTCAAATCTCAGGATCCTGATATCATGTTGGATGTTACACATCTTTCGCATATTCTAATTACACTTCACAACATCGCCTTCTTCACACAGCATGAAGTACTTCCAACTCTCCTTCCAGTGGGAAAAAGAGAGCGCCACACGTCACTTCCATGCGTGTTGTTAAATTAATGACACATTTATGTTTCAATGTTTCAGTGGTATCAATTAACATGTTGAAATTAAAAAAAAGTTTTTATATTAATATTATACCACCTAAAATCTGGGCGAACAAGCTGGGTGTCAAAAGCAGCTAGTACTAAATAAATATAATATTTCTTGCTTATTTTGTGTTAGACCTGTACATTCATTTATTCAAGACAAAGATCAATCATTATTACAGAAGTGTAATTAAGATTAGTAGAGCCAGCTTATAGATTTATTTTTACCCTCTCGTGATAATTTATTTTTAAAAAAACATAAATTCACTGTTGTTTTCCCCTTCATCTATACCCTTCTCTCTTATCTGCCACTTGCTATGCCAATACATTCTTGAAATCGAAGAATAATTTGTATTAGTTGTGAAGAAGCTTTTCCTTATTTGATATTTTAAAGCAAAATTTATATATATTTATTTTTTTACCTCTATATAACTCTTTATTTTTCTGAATAGTATTTACTCCTAAATTAAAACTTCAAAATTTTAAATAAAATAATAAATTTCTTGGATGATGCCTTTTCTGGTCTCTTTCAAATTGGACATTTAAGACCAAAGTTGAGTGCCTTTCATATATATAAAATGAAATATTATATTACAACGCAAACATTGATAATCGATCGTAAATGTAGACATAGCAACAGCAGGCTTTGGAAATTAGGTCAGGGATGCAGTGTTTTTTGCAATTCTGGATTTTGCCGTAAAAGTATTTTACGTCTGTCTTCAGCATTTACTGTATTTCTTTGATACAAAATGCACTTCAAAACAAAATGAGGATATCAAAGGGCAAAAAAATTCGCAGTTTTGATAATCTTTTTGAGAATATGAGGGTTTGAAAATCTAACTAAAGTAAATAATGAAAAATATGGAAATCGCAAAAATGCCTTGTTATATTGACTCCGTACCGAAAAAAAATCGGGTTTAGATGGAATGCTCGCAAGGATATTGAATTGTAATTATTGAAATGTTCGGTGTTAGCGAAATGAAATGAGAAAAAAATATTAGGTCTTGAAAAAAAGTCACAAATGATAGAAAATATAAGAATTTATCATTATCATTATTTATTATTTTTATCATATTTTATCTTATTATATCGTTATATGTTAGAAAACGGGAATAAAATATTTAAGTTCTACCAATGAGTATCGAATTTATGATGAAATTTGTTTCATAATTTATAAGTAGGAAAAACCCTAATGTATATGGCACAGGAATATCTCTTATTAAACATTGTCGAAGGGCAACAGTTGAATCTAAATAAATCAATATATGAGCATTTCAGATTGCTTTATTGAACTTTTTACAGCTGCAATTAATGTTTTGCTAATTAATGGAACTGAAAATATTATTAACATTGTTCAAGATAGTATTTACCAGAAACTCTGTTCACTCAAAAGGGGGAAAAGTAGATATTAAACAAAAATCTAATGGAGCACGAAAATAGGCTGAACCAACACCAAAAATATAATCACTATGACATTACTTATGAATATTAATGACTATGTCTTCAAAAAATATTATATCATAAAAAATAATTTGTGCATTGTCTGAAAGTTAAAAAAAATACGTGTTTGATGGTTTCAATTTCATTTCTATACAATGTTTCTTTTTAAATAAAATTTTTAAATGTAATATAGAGTTTTCAAAAGTCAATTTTTAATACTATGAAATTCAAACTCATTCATACTAGCGGCTCAATCACAATACGGTTGTGAGTTGGATGGAAGAATCGATCCCCCCCTTCAGGTAAGTAGATATTGCGAAAGTCAAATTCATACGCAACTGTGTTGCTTGCTTTTACTGCAGCTATGTTGTTCGATAAAAGCAAAAAACAAATCGAAGATTCAAAGATTTAACGTATCTGATTGCATTAAAAAGGCAGATTGGGTTAAAATTAAGAATTTTTTATTGTTTTGTTTTGCATAAAGGAGAAAGTAGGCCATCTAACGATAAATATTTAAATCATAAAAAATAAACTATTATTCTTCAGACTATACAAACACATTTACATCACTTTATGAAAGAGAAGGATACATAAATTTACAATGTTCAAATCAATTTGAAATAAATTTTAAATGAGTAAATTCGAAATCGAAGCTATATTATGTTTTATATACATATTATACTATATACACTATACTTTATTATGATTTAGGAAAAATCCATATATTTTTCAATTCTTTTTGATATACTTACATGGAAATATTTGCATCATCATCTTAAAAAGAAATATAACAAATTACTTACCATACTTACCATAGATCCCTACATATGTACAGGAC